>CM077179.1:12077422-12314922 GCA_039654105.1 Coreius guichenoti | reverse complement strand
AAAATAAAATAAAATAAATAAAATAAAATAAAATAAAATAAAATAAAATAAAATAAAATAAAATAAAATAAAATAAAATAAAATAAAATAAAATAAAATAAAAAAACCTGCTAATAATATAAAAATCCAATCGCTTAATTTATTCATGCCACAGTGGATTCTGGGAACCAAACCAAACCAAAATACAAAATAAATAAATAAATAAATAAATAAATAAAATTAATTAACTAATAATAATAATAATAATAATAATAATAATAATAATAATAATAATAATAATAAATAAATAAATAAATAAATAAAATAAACCTGCAAATAATATACAAATCCAATTACCTAAATGCCAAGATAGTATTTTGGCCTGTCTGATCTGTAATTTGCAAAATAACAAAACAAAACAAAACAAAAACAAAAACAAAAACAAAACAAATAAAATAAAATCTGATAATAACAAAAATATAAATGACAACAAAAGCTGTAACAACAGAAAAATAAACCTGCAAATAATATAAAAATCCAACCGCTTAATTTATTCATGCCACAGTGGATTCTGGGAAACTTCTGGGAAAGTGCTAAGATAGTACTTTAGTCTGTCTGATCTGTAATTTGCAAAACAAAAAAACATGCTGAAAATGAAATTATTAAATGTTTTATTCAGGAACCAACACAGGACAGTCACAGGGCCCTAGTTCTCATATTCAGCTTTGGGAACATATAAACAGAGAAACATAAAAATAATTGAAAAAAAATAATAATAATTTGAAAAATTATTATTTTACATGTATACAATACTACCACCAAATAATTAATATTGGGGTAGACAAAATATAATAGTTTAGTAATCTGCACTCATAAAGATCATAAAGATCAACCACTAATTTAATAAATGGTGGTTACATCCCTGTATATAAAGTATTGGGATTTTTGGTCAATCTCAACATCACAAACTCATCAGATTCACATGATAAGTGTTGTTTTAGCAGTATAGATTCAGACCCACTGAACCACTGTTTAACATAGTAAAATATATTGGCTATGCAATACACTTACTAATGTTTTCTTACATATTCATTTATTAGCAATAATGAAATGTCACAGCAAGTCTGGATTACTTTACACTCAAAACTTACTGTAATGATTTTTCAATGCGTGCATTGCTTACTGTATATGTGTTCTCAAATTAAAAAACAGCATTAGGCAATCACGCCCACTGAAAAGAGTCAGTGTGGGCGGAAATTAAAGCGCAGTCATGCGGCTGATCGCGTACCATCATGTGGCTTCCTGCACATTCTCCCCAAAGAGCCCATTTTTAGACATCGGCTGCAAACGTTCCCTCCACAAAAAGAGAAAGGAGAGAAAAGAAACAAAAAGATTGTAAAGCTGACATGGGTGACAGTTCAAAATTCTGGGGGAAAAATGCCCTCCTAGTGTCAGGAAGAGGGAGACGCCTTCACGGACTAGTAACTCGCTTTGGCAAGGGCCTCCGCAACAGTTGGCTAGACAAAAAAAGCCGTGCAGCCTGATGGAAGCTGTACCTCAATTGGTTGTTAATTTGTGGGGTCGTTAGGATACTTCGAAGACTCATTAGCATTGTTTGCCTTTTCAATCGTTTTAGTATGTTTTTGAGCTTTTGTATAGGGAGGAAAGAAAGGGTTTTATCATTTTCCTGGGAAACTGGAGGTTGAGGAGACTGTGGCGCCATAAGGGTCATTGTGCTGTAATGTGGGAAACAGGGCCGTAACACAGTGACAGGGTGATGCTCTGGATTAAACTCTCTGACACGATCACACAGAGCGAAGTTGATAAATACAAATATCCTGCTTGCATGCGTTTGCAGATGTGCCTGTATGAGTGTAACAAGGACAAACAAAGAGGGGAAATCAGACGGTCTGACTACACAACTGTATCACAGGATACAGGATGGGTAAATTCAGCAAATATTATTATAAAAAGTTACGGTCACGCACAGTGAGGGCCCAAAAGAATATTTCTCAAATCTGAATATTTTCAGATTTTCTTTCCATTAAAATTTAAAATGGATTTCAAACAAGCAAATAAATAAAATAGAAAAAAATAAGTGAAAAAATAAAATGAAAAAGAAACATTTAAAGGTGCAGCAAGCGATAAATGGAGTATATGGATCAGATCGTAGCCAATCAACAGTAGGGGACGTATTAGGCCATGTTCACACAGCAGCAGAATACGGTCGTCAGTCCTGTTTTTGAGTCCTTAATACGGTTACGTTCACACACAGTGCGGTTATTTACGGGAGTGACAACCGCATTCTATAACCGACCTCACACCCGTAAATTTTCAGGACTCACAACTGCATTCTCAGAAAACCCGTGCTGTGTGAAAACAGAACCGCATTGGACTTGTTGTCTGTCACGCGATAAAGTGCAAGAGAGTCTTCCTGCTAAGGGCTTTTGTGTGTGGTTTCGGTTTTGGTAACTTACAGCGATGGAGATATGAGCTGTGTGTCATCTGAAGGTTCTAGATCCAGTCACTCTTCTCCACCGGAGCGGCTTCCGTCAGTTTTGTGTTCTATGCGCGACTCAAATGCGTGTCATGCGCGAGAGGCTGCAAAGGACATGAGACACGAGTGCAGCGGTTAAAGTATTCAGCTAGCGTGTTTACATTGAAGCTTCTGTCTATTAATGAAGATTTGACAGATAAACTCATGGCTCAATTGGACTTTTGTCGTGTCAGAAGTGATAAGACTTTTCAGCTTTATGGACGTCGCCATCTTTGATATTACTTTGGTCACTGTCGCTATGGTTACTGGTAACAGAATACAGGCTTGACTCCCATTGCACACATTCATGACTTAAGTGACTTAAACTGCAATTCATCGACTGGACGCTAGAGACAGGCTCCAAAAGGGAGACAAATCTGTATCTCCTCCCCCATGTTAAAATCAAAGGGGTAATCCAGCACCCGGAAAGCGTACCTTTCATAGGGGCTGCCATTGCTAGCCAAGCCATCACCTGCTGTTAGCATTCCATTGACTCCCATTCATTTTGGCATCACTTTGACAGCGAATAACTTTACATCTGAGGCGTTTAATGACTCCATTTGTCCATTGTTTATTTCTAAAGAAACACGACAATGTATAAAAGGCTCCATTACCTTGTATCTTACACTATTGCCCCGTAGAAGCCGTTTTTGTAAAAATAGGCTAATGATTGCGTCATAACCACGCAACTCTCTGTCGCACAGTAGAGAAATTACCGTATAGACCCGTATAGACAGGAGGAGAAGCTCGCAGGCAATCTGGCGTTAAATTTTAAAATAAATAAATACTATGCAAAATAATTAATCAGAATACTTACCAAAAGTTGCTCCTGCTCACGCTCTCCGTCTCTTCAAGATTCGGTGATTCAGATTTCACTTTGCACAACTACTAGAAGACTTACAACTGTCAGACAGGTTGCTCACGTCACATCTACGTCGTCAAGCTCAGTCTGAGGCTGCGCAGTACGCTCAGCCATCAGGAAGTGAGTGCTTCTAATTGACTTCACTTTTCTCCGTTGAAGTCTATGGGGTCGCTGTGTCCATTTCTTTTACTGTCTATGGTTAAAATGCCCAACTTTACAGCAGAAAAAAAAATTATGTTTACAGCCTGGTACAAAAATTGGTTTTGGTCTATACAGCTAATTTTGCCCTTCATGACAACTGTCGGGGGGTGAATTTTTTTTATAGCTCATCCGTTTAAATTATATTTAGCCATAACGTTCTGCATAATTAAGGGCGTGGCCACTTGAGTGACAGGTGGATTGCCACTATGGTAGAGCTAGGCAGGCGTGGTTTCAGCAACCAGGTGCCTCAGCTCCACCCACGCCCCACCTCTTTGCCTATGTTCAGTTATCCGGGAGTGACGCACGTGACATGCTGCCAAGATGGCCCACTTTAGGCTTCAAAAATGCTCTTCAGAAACCTACGCGTGACGTCACGGACACTACATCCATATTTTTTTTTACAGTCTATGGTTCATACAGACAGTATTCGAGGCGCTACTGTAAGTTGCTGTGTGAACGGGACATTTCGAGACTCACACCTGTAAGTAAATGCGGTTGTCAATCCCAAAAATTGACAGTGTGAACGTAGCCTTAGAGGTGTGTGATATGTATCGTCTACGATAATATTGTGATTGTTGTTTTAACAATGTGCCATCTGACATTATAGAGTATGTCCCTCACTTTACAAAGACACACCTAGAGAGTACACGCATGCACTACGTGATGTAGTAGGTTAGACTAGTGCGCTTGCACATTTACAGTGCATACTTTCCACTGCATGATTTAGTCTTTTTAGAATGTCCCCAATATTAGGCAAGGGGGCAAAAATACCTCTGTATGTCTTTTATATTTATATCATTTAATATAGTTGATCAATATCACATGAAGAGTGTGTTTTTTTCTCTAAATATCAGCATGATTACAAATGTTTCTAAGTATCGTTATCGATAAAATCCCAGAAAATATTAAGATATCATATTTTGTAAATAACGCACATCCTGAGAGTATACACTCGTGATGGGAGAGGAGAGAGAGTGAGCAATAGGGAGATTTGAAGAAAGAAAATGTCAGAGGACTATCACTGGAAAAAGAAGGGTTATGATCAGGCAAGAGCTTAAGGAACCATGTTAATATTAAAAAAGCTTTCCAGTGCTGGAGAGACCTACGCGGGAAGGCCTGAAAATGGACAAAGTTGTGTTTTTTTCTGCTCCATACGTGAGCAACATTGGTTTTGCTGTTTCACAGAACCAAGATATGCTGTTGTTGTAATGTTAGCTATAGTAACAAGACAGTCTTGTATATATTCTTGTGTACTGTATGTCTATTTTTGTTCTTCCTTGTTGTTCATTCATCATCTTTGCTTTATTTTCCATGAAGCATTATCGTGCTTCGCTTCAGCTATGATAAAGAGACATCCCACTTGCATTGCGTGTTCATGCATTTTGGGGGCGGAGGGAGGGAAGGGAGGGGTGTGTTTGTTTTGGTTGATTTCAAATATCAACAACAGTGTTTCTCAGAAATCGCTTACTGCACCTTTAAGATTCTGCATTATATTTATTAATCAAATGAAAGCAAAGCCGATTTCATTGCTTGATGATCTTTGGAATATTCTTAAATCATCAGTGGTGCTCTCAATAAAACCAAAAAAGGACATCAAATATTGAGAATGAAATGAATGTACATTTTTCACTCACACTGTTATGCCAATAGTGTGCAATGAAAATGTATTTTCACAAATGGTCTCTAAAATCAGCTATGCAAACATAAAAAAGATCACCAATTGTCCTTTTCTCCTGGTGCAAAACCACACAAACTATTGTTGTAATAGGGGAGGAAGTACAATATTCTTTGCTAAATGAACTTCTATGACCTACCATTCAACAACACGACTACGATATCACATTTCACACTGTTTACAGTTACGCAGACAGCGACAGGGAAAAACATTTTCACTTGTACAGGTAGAAATAATGAATTAGTATTTTGATACTTGGATCTTTAGGATCTAATAAGCTAAGCCATAAGCAACACTGAAAAAAAGTTGTGAGCTTTAAGCAGGCAGCTCCAGTTGTGTCTGATGTCATGTCACCTCTCATGATAAAGTGCCTGTGCGTGACTGCGGCACTCAACTCAACGCCCCATGGCGATTTCTCCTGTTAGTCTGTTTCCTCCAGAAGCTGACTGTTCTGACTGAGCAAAGAAGATAAGCCAGTCTCAAGCACACACCTTTTTTTTAATGTGCACATAGTAGTGACAAAACTCCTGCAGTCATTGCAATTACTGAGCGAAATATTGTACATTTTCCTGAATTGTTACTTCATGGATATTAGTTTATATGGTCACTGGCCTGCCCTAGTCACACTACACAGCAGTTATCAATATACATTGCATTTTCATATATCATACTTCTTTGGTCCAATCAGAAAGGAGCAGGAATTATAAATATTTAGAATAAGAAAAGATCTCAGGTTTTTCCTGTTCTTAGTGTTTAGGGGATTAGGTCATCATTACTTCACTCAAACACTCCACTACAATATGCAACCATAGAGTGACTTCAATGACAAGGTAGTGTCATGCTAAATGCCTTAAATGTAAGTCACATCTATGAAAAATTGGTAACTTTACAAAAAGGTTGTATTTGTTAACATTAGTTAATGCATTAAAGGGCTAGTTCACCCAAAACTGAAAATTCTGTCATTAATTACTCACCCTCATGTAGTTCCAAACCCGTAAAACCTTAATTCATCTTCGGAACACAAATTAAGATATTTTTTATGAAATCCGAGAGGTTTCTTAACCATCCATAGGCAACAACGTCATTGCCCAACTTTCAAGGCCCAGAAAGGTAGTAAAGACATCGTTAAAATAGTCCATGTGACTACAGTAGTTCAACCTTAATGTTATGAAGTGACTTTTTGTGCGCAAAAACAAAACAAAAATAACGACTTTATTCAACAATCTCTTCTCTTCAACGTCATTCTCCTACGCTGTTGACGTAGTAAAAACAGTGTAGTGATTCCGGGTTCTACGGCAAAACGCCGCCTCATTATTGGCCAGCTCCTATGTCAGCATCACATGCATGGGTCGTGGTGCTCATGTGAACAGCGTCAGCCAATGGTGAGCTGGTGTTCTGACGTAGAACTCGGAAGCACTGTACTGTGTTTACTACATCAACAGCGTAGGAGACTGACACAGACGAGAAGAAATTGATGAATAATAAAATTAATAAAATTAAGGTTGAACCACTGTAGTCACATGCAGGGCCTTTGCTAGTGGGGTGAAAGGTGGTGACAATAATAGGGGCCCCCAATGCCCAAGGGGCCCACTAAATCCAGTAGTTATGTTATATATTTCCCTACTCTTATGAATCATTATAGTATATATAATGTATGTCTGATAGTTCAATGAAAACCACAAAAACATGCAATTTAGTTAAAGAAGTTTTCGAAATCTTCTCCCTCTCCCCTCCCTAAAAAATGGTTTAGTCCGATGGTTATAATATATATTTCAGCTCAATCAGCGGCAAACAGCAGAGAGACCCAGAAAGTCCCACCCCAGCTAGTAATCAGAACCAATCATAGTTGAGGCTGCCCCGAGAACAGTAGTTGCAGTTAAAAGTAATGTCACAGTGGAAGTGAGACTGACTGAAAATGTCAGGAAAATAATCTGGGTACCAGTAACGTCATGAAAAGGAAAAGGAGGCCAGGAAAATTGCTCAAGTCTATCAAAACGTTCTTTAACATTAACGTTCTTTTAGTGCACTGTATGGAGTCAATGTGATGGGATGCCATGCCCTGATCTTTTCGCTGCCCGATTTACTTTCGCGGGAATAGGACGCAGCCCGCGCACTTCTGTACTGTTAACATCTCTGTATACCTTCGCGGCGCGCACCGCACGAACGATTACGCGCTCAAAGTCCCTGTCTTTTTGTGCTATTATGTAGTTAGTTTGCGCTATTATGTAGTTTGTTGGTTTGTATAACAGGCAGAAAAATATGAGTGTCACAAGGATTACAGACTTGCCGGCTGCTGATGTGATATTTTTAACAATAGCCTACTGGATGGATACATTTATTAGCTTTATTTAATAAAATAGCACATTATCTTCATCAAAAATGAAGACAGTGAGAAACTTCAGTGGTTTTATTTTACATTTGACTGCATCCTTTTTCATTTCTGAATATTTATCTCAACTGTTAGACACCAGACTGACTGGAAATACATTTTATAGGCCTATTATATTGCTGGTATGCCTATTTTTAAAAGGTTTATTTTATCATTGTATCAATTTCTTGTCTTTTGTTGTCTTGCATAATTGCTTGATGACTGTAAACAAAGTTATTAATCGCTTAATGCCATTTTTTGATATAATATTTATATATAACTTTGTATATAAAATAAGTAATAGCAATAACCTTTATTTGCATTTAATTATTTGTCTGTTTAGTTATTTTGTAAGAAATCCTTATTAGGTGCATGGCACCAGATGTGGGCCTCCATGCCCATATCTTATAGGCCTACCGTTACCATATATACCGTATATGATATGAGTGGAGGGCGTTGGGGGCCCACATCAATGTTTTTTCAGGGGACCCAGAATTCCCTAGCTACGGCCCTGGTCAGATGGACTATTTTAAGAATGTCTTTACTACCTTTCTGGGCCTTGAAAGTTGCAATGATGTTGCAGTCTATGGAGGGGTCAGAAAGCTCATGGATTTCATCAAAAATATCTTAATTTGTGTTCCGAAGATGAACGAAGGTCTTACGGATTTGGAACTACATGAGGGTGAGTAATTAATGACTTATGAGAGAAAAAAAGTCAGAATTGTGAGATAAGTTGCAATTACCTTTTTTATTTTTTTATTCAAACAAGCTTCCATAGTATAGTATAAAGAAGGGTTCCTCAAACTCTGTCCTGGAGGGCCACTGTCCTGCTGAGTTTAGCTCCAACACACCTACCTGTGATTTTCTAGTGATCCTGAATACCTTGATTAGCTTGTTCAGGTTTGTTTGATCAGGGTTAGAGCTAAACTCTGCAGGACAGTGGCCATCCAGGACCGAGTTTGAGGAACCCTGGTCTAAAGTCTCATATATACTTTTTAATCAAAATATTATAGTGTAATTTTAATTAGGCCTACCTCGTCATCTGTCAACATGATGCCGGTGAATTGCAGAGCTTGTGCAGACATATACACATCGCTATGATCAGATGATTTATTAACTGCTGTTTTCTCACCACGGTCATTTTTGTTGTTTATTTTGTTATTGAGTTGAGAGGAAAGCGTGCAGCACATATTTATGGAAAACCGGGGCGAAAGTAACGCGGGACGAAAGTAACAAAGCGATTTTCTCAGAGCCCTGAATACATTTGCATTCCAAGCTATGACAGCACATTCAGCACCAACCCTTGACTGAGCTGCCAAATATCACGTGATTTCGTCATCGTTTCCGCGGTTAGGTATGGAAAGCAGTTTTCGAGTATGGTAAGTAAATAACTGAAGCGGTACTTTTTTTCTAATTACAAGTTGTGTTTCTCGTTTCATGTGTCACAGTCATGATCAATCTACAGGTTATTTAGTGCTGTAACACATCCTGAAGTTTGCCTTGTCAGAGTTTTTCAGTATAAAAGTAAATCAGGTTTAAATGTCAGTTACTTTTGTCCCACTAAAAGTGTTTATTTTGTCCCGCTGCTAATGTGGTGACTTTCTGTGTGTTGCAGCATTTATTAAAATATGTCTGTCATATTATACTAACAGAACACTTTAAAAATGGATTAAATGTTGAGATTAACATTAACTAAGATTAATAAATGCTGTAGAAGTATGTTCTTTGTTAATTCATGTTAACTAATGTAGTTAACTAATGTTAACAAACGAAACATTGTAAAGTGTTACCAATTTATATCATAATTGACCCATGCACCATCTTTTTTTCAGGTTATTAAATCATTTAAGATTTTTAATATTACCAAATTTAAATCATTATATTTTGGTAATATTGTTAATTATTTTAAATAATTTATTATTATTATTATTATTATTATTAAAGGTTCTATATAGAACCCTATATGCAAAAAAGGTTCCATATGAGAAGAAATGTCTTAAATTATTGCATAATACTTTCATGTTTAATGTGTTATTTCATTTTTTTTCTAGTGATAAAGTATGTTTACAAGCTGTTTAATTAATACAATTTAATTAAAATGAAAAATTTATTAAAACAAAATGAATGAATTAAAACTAAATCCATAAAATAATTTCATGATGGGAAGCCCTTATATGAAGCACATGACAGAATCCTTTAAGGATTCATATAGAACCTGTATGTTTAGAGTTCCACAGGATGCAGTCTGTCAAACTGACTCCAGCACTATATAAAACATGCACATAAAAATGACAACATACAGCTTTACAATTACCTGGAAACACCTGGACCACAGCAAAGTGTTGCTTGTGTGTGTGTCAGGGCCTGTCTCAGTTTGGCCTGCATGGGTCTTTGATATAGTAAAGAGGCCTGGGGGTCCGGAGTTTGTTCGGAGGGTGACCATAAGTCCAAATTTTCCAATTTTCCCAAAAAGCTAAAATGTGACACATAAGCACTGAATCTAATGTATAAAAGAAAATTCATCTACACCTATGTTGTTCCAAACAGATATGATACATCTCCATCACAACGATCAAAAACTATAACTGTTTTGCATTTAGCAAAAATATAATTCCCCAGATTTGTTTGTAATAAAAGTAAAAATATTAAAAGTATATATTAAAAAATAAATATAAAAATATATAAATATAAATAATACATATTTCAAATAGTAATGCAAACTAAATAAATGAATCAATTGAAAATCCCCACAGATAATTTATTATTGTTGGAGCATGTTTTTGCTTGAGGAAGTTCTGTGTCTGTGTCTGTGTCTGTCTGTGTGTGTGTGTGTGTGTGTGTGTGTGTGTGTGTGTGTGTGTGTGTGTATGAGGGGTCTTAAAGCTTGGGTGACTGATTCGAGTTTATAGGCCCTGCTTTGTCCATTAGATGGTTTTCGATTCATTATTTATTTTCAATGTCATAAAATTAAGGATCAAATAAATAACACCAGCCTACATCATTATCTGTTAAAACGTCAAATAAAAATGACCAAATACAAAACGTTAATGGTGTCATTGTCGTATTGATATATATTTACACAATATTTTAACATTAGGTAATGCATTAACTATGAACTAACAATGAGCAATATATTCTTACATCATTTATTAACCTTTCTTATAATTAAGAAAATTGTTGATATTCATGTTAATTCACAGTGCATTAACTAATGTTAACAGATAGGCCTACAACTTTTGATCTGAAAGGGGCTTATAATTTCCATGTATTAATCGCTTTTTTATCGCCAATGTGAGAAAACAGCTTGTAATGACACTTAAAAAGATACCTTCCCCGACTTCCTAGGTTTTCTATGAAAGCCGGTACTGATTGTGAAGGACTCGGGTCGTTTTTGCCGGGAAAATCAAAAAGATGTGACGTTTACGCGCGCTCCCGAAAGCCTCTCTTCTGTTATGACACCCGAAATAAATGCTTATGCAATGATAATGCCTAGTAGGGATGGTTATGGATTGTTTTCTCTTTTTTTCAATGTTATAAAATTAAGGGTCAAAGAAATAACACTAGTCTACATCATTAGGCTATCTGTTAAAACTTCAAAATGTCACCATAGACAGATATTTACACAATATTTTACACTCAGTCTTATACTACAATATTTGCGTATCAATATACATCAGCATATTTTGATCAATAGCATATGTATTAATTTCTTGACTAAATTAAACTTTTAAAGCACAAGTTAGACCGGATAGTGAAGGAACGAAGCTAACAGTTGTCAAGCACACATGAACACATGAACTACAAAGCACCCAGAATGTAATTCATGAAGTTGGTTGAGACAAATAGTTTTGATTTTGCTATTATTTTAAAATGTGGAAAATAATGGAATGTAATGAACGAATCCGTAAACTTTGTGCACATGTCTACACTTGTTAAAGCACAGTTGAACAATGTCTTAATGTATAGGCCTACTATTTTATCTTATTTTATTCTTTATAATAGTCAATTTGAACTTGTCAAGTCCTGATAGCTGTAAAGAGTCAGTCTTATCCTGGGATCAGTAAAACCTGATAAGTGATTTGACTTGACATGATCTGTGCGTGCTGCACGTGCGTGCTGCACGTGCGCTGTCCGTGGTACTGAACACTCGAGATGCCGCTGGACTCATTCGGCATTATTTTTGATGAGAATTCCGTTTTTATTGATATATTTTTATATGTAATGTGTCTCTATAAATTATAATAATAATATTATAATGTATATAATCATGTATTATAATAATATTTAGTTTTAATATACGTGTTAAACAAACAAACAAACCTCCAAATAGTCTGATGCAGTTTGTACTGAGTAAAAATTTGTACTGAAAAAAAATCAATTATGAATCGAATTTTGAAAGATGATTCACTCGGAATACATGAATTGAACTGTTTAGCACACTTTGAAATTGTGCCTCTGCTTTGTGAAAACAGAGTGGATCGTGATTCGTGACCATCATATGTTTTCGGCATCCCAAGTAAGACTTTAAATAAAACATACGGACAACAAAAAAATTGTAGAATTACAAACAAATAAATTCAGGTCTTTATTTTCCTTTCATTACTTAATTTAAGTGTCATATAATTCAGTGCTGGTTAGGCATGTGGTCCTCCTAGTGGCAACAGGTAGAAACAGAGAAAGAGGAAAATACTATCAAAAATCTGCAGCATTTCATAAATTTCCATTTTTCCATTGTTAGCTTTTCCACAGTGATGAAGGAAGTACACTATTGTCCTGTCAATCATTAGTTTTGATCCACTGTTTCAGCACACATCATTCTTTATACGATCTGTTCTGACGTGCACATTTCTAAAGTCGCAAACGTTAGAAAACTAAGAGAAAAACATCCCCATCATGTTCAAAACTGCTTTGAATTAAGCAAAAATATTAGAACTTATCCCCTTCACTGGATAGCTAACTAGATTTAGGCTATAATATAATTTATTTTACCATGGAAGTACGTTTTGCCTTGCTAAAAATTTCACCGCAAATTTAGTCTATTTTTTTTTTTTTCAATATTCCGTAATTTCAGTCATTTTTAGGTCAATTAAAATTTCGATTGCAGGCTATTACTGCAGCAGTTACTTTTTTAAACAGCATACTTACATTTTTTCACGCGAGATATAGGTAGATAGATACACACAGCAGTTGAAATCACGCATTCAGAGAGAGAGAGAGAGAGAGAGTGAGTGAGTGAGTGAGTGAGTGAGTGAGTGTGTGTGTGTGTGTGTGTGTGTGTGTGTAAAGGAGGAGACTCTCTGTGATGTTATTTAGTCGTGGATCAATTCTTGGATAAACTCATTCAATCTTAGACCGACCATCACAACAATTCTTTGTAACTTTATAGGCCTACTCTATAATTTCATTTGAATCACTCAGACACGCCGCGAGAGCTGGAAACTTCAACAGCGATCTGATGCTCAACAGGTAAACTGTATTTGACCACTTAAGAGTGATTTCGAGGCTTGCAAATACATCAGAAATGGATTTCCTGGCGGCTGTGGGTGATTTCATTCAGCTTTCATCACGTAGTGCTTTACTATCTCTGCTGGTGTGTTTAACGCTCATGTTCTGGCGGCGACCCTCTCGGTGGCAGTTACCGGGCCCCTTCCCGTGGCCGGTCATCGGTAACGCCGCTCAGCTCGGTACCTGTCCTCACGTTTACTTCACCCGGATGGCTCAGAAATACGGGGACGTGTTTCAGATCAAACTGGGCAGCCGAAAAGTGGTGGTTCTGAACGGAGACGCGATTAAAGAGGCGCTCATAAAAAAAGCCGTCGATTTTGCCGGCAGACCCGACTTCGCCTCGTTCAGGTTCGTGTCCGGTGGGAAAAGTATGGCGTTCGGTAACTACAGTCAGTGGTGGAAACTGCATCGAAAGATCGCCCACAGCACCGTGAGAAACTTCTCCACAGCCAACATCCACACCAGACAAACGTTTGAGAATCACATCGTGTGCGAGATTGGAGAGCTCATCCGTTTGTTTCTGACTAAAACTCGCGAGCAGCAATACTTCGAACCGCATCGGTATTTGGTGGTGTCGGTGGCGAACACCATGAGCGCCGTGTGTTTCGGGAGCCGGTACTCGTTTGATGATGCGGAGTTCCAGCAGGTGGTGGGCAGAAATGATCAGTTCACCATGACAGTCGGAGCTGGAAGCATCGTGGATGTGATGCCATGGCTGCAGTACTTCCCAAACCCAATCAAAACTCTCTTTGGGCAGTTTAAATTGCTCAACAAGGAGTTTTACGAGTTTATCCATTCTAAAGTGGTGGAGCACCGCAAGACTATTTTATTGAACCCCGTCCGTGACATGACTGACGCGTTCATCGTAGCTTTGGATAAAGGGCTGCCAGGGGGCCCGGGGGTCTTTCTGGATAAGGAGTTCGTGCCACCGACCATCTCAGATATTTTTGGCGCCAGTCAAGACACTCTATCTACAGCTCTGCAGTGGATCATTCTGTTACTAGTCAGGTAAATGATTTTTGTCTACCATAAATATAAAGGGATAGGTCACCGGAGATGAAAATTATGACGTCATTTACTCTTATTACTACTTACTATTTTTATTACTATTTTTTATATTATTTTATTTTTTAATGTATCAAATTAGTATAGGCCTGACATTAATTTTTTTAAATAAAAAAAGCATGACTTTTGTGGGAATATAAAAGAAGAAATATTGCTGGACGAAAGCTGCTCATTAGACATATTGTGAAGCTCCAAAAAGAAAAAGAAAAAAGCAACTATAAATCAACGTTCATTGCATGAAAAAGGAGCTGCTGCAATACCTTCTTTTATATTTCCCAGAAAAAAAAGAGAAAATTACTAAAATTAACATTAGTACATTATGCATTTTTATTTATTTATTTATTTATTTATTTATAAGTGTGCAGTGCGACAACTAACAGATTTACAAGAGTCCACAAGAGACAGATGGATCTCAATAACACCAAACAGCTTTCATGTGTTATGTAACTCTTCCGTGCAGGTATTGGCAGCAAATAATGAGGGCAGGTTACAGCAACACAAAATGAAATCTGACCCACTAACACTTTTAAACATGTAGGCCACTCTGTGAAACTCAAAACACAATGACTGCTTCATGCAGGATACTAGTAGGCTACATTAGGCCTATTTTATACACTGTTAAACATTTAAGTGTGAAATTACAGTATATTCCAGGTTAATAATTGCATTACTTTCACAGTAGGAAATCTTTTTCTTGTATCTAACTGCACTAAAAAGTGCAGTTGCAAAAAAAAAAAAAACTAAAAAAAACGTTTTACTGTGAGTTTACAGTATTGGAAAACACAATTTGCTGTAAATCATACTGTATTTCTGCAGTGAATATATACTATGAAGGTACCCAGCATGCAGTGCGGCATTAATAGATTATGCTGTGGAGTTTCTTGAATCTTGTTGGTTTTATCTGTGCTGCTGAACATAAATTTGGGTTTACTTTTAGCAGTTTGTGTTGTTGGTTTGTGTTGTAAAAGTGTTTTATTATTTGCTGAGTGTCACCATTGTTGTGTTTTGTATGTGAAGTATGTGCATCATTAGGTGATGCTTATAAGATGAATCTCAGCAGAATCTCCATCTACAAACAGTTATGAATTTAAAATAAGTTATTGGTAAATCTTCATGCTTAAATAATACTAAAACAAAATCTTCATATTCATGCTAAGAATAGTTTGACTAAACTATTTCATATTCTAGCTTGTCATCATTTTAACAAATGTTTTTTATTTGTCACATTTCTGACTTGACTAGATTAGAAATTTGAATATGAATACAGAGGGTCCAAGATCCCAAGCAAATGGAACACTGATCACTATTGTGGTGACTTCAAAACAATTACAGTGGCAAAGAATTACATTTCTTACAGTGGCATGGTTAAAGACAACATTATAATGTAAAATCACAGTAAAACAAGAGTAGTAAGTTACTGTGATGTCAGCATCATTCTGCTGTTGATTCACAGTAATTTGTACAAAAATGACCCAGCATGCACTGATTTCACAGTAAATATCTGACTAAAGTAATTTATTGTAAAATAATACTGTTTAGTCCTGTAAATTCCTGGCAATTTTTTACAGAAATGGGATAAAAATTACATTTAAATCATGGTTGAAACAGTTATTCTGTTTTGCAATACAAGTGTTTTCAATATCCACATTCAATGTCCATAATATATCCTTAGCAGAGCTGGGTAGTAACTGATTACATGTAATTACGTAACTTGTAAGTACTTGTAATTAGATTACAGTACATTTTAAAATACTCATATTCAGACTACAGTTACTTTTTAGTGATTGCATGTTATTCTCACAATGGCAGTCAAATATTCATAATTCATTGATTCTCCCTACTACTACTTTTTTATCTTTTAAATTACCTTTCTAAAATTGCCTACTGCTTGTATACGTTCAGAAGGTCTTCCAGGTTTGCGGAATTTCACAGACCAGCCACTGGTCATGTGACTATCACTGAAAACTGAGACCTACAGCAATTTGATCACTGTATTTACACAAATGACTTTAACAAGTGATTTCTCAACATTGCAACATTGCATATCTAATCAACTCCTGATGAACACATTAATTTTAAATAATTTCAGTGAGTTATTTAACCATGCATTAATGTCTTTGGAAGGCTTTTGTCTTTCAAACACATTAAAATGTACAAATTCACATTTAGTTGGGATTCCACAACTAAACAAGTTAGGTCAAAAGTAATCTAAAAGTAATCCAAAAGTAGTCAGATTAAATTACCTTAAATATCTAATGTAATGGATTACGTTACCAACTACAATTTTTGTAATGTATACTGATTAGAATTTGTAAGTAATCTACCCAGCTCTGATCCTTGGTGACGGGGAAACTCAAGCAGTAGAAAGTTGAAAATGCTAAAAGAGGTCTTCACTTACATTACAGGTATCCAGAAGTCCAGAAACGTCTTCAGGATGATGTTGACAGAGTGGTGGATCGCAGTCGCCTTCCAACCATTGCAGACCAGCCTCATCTTCCGTACTTCACGGCCTTCATGTACGAAGTCATGAGATTCACCTCGTTCCTCCCTGTAACAATCCCCCACAGCACGACCACGGACACGTCCATCAACGGTTATCGCATCCCCAAAGATACCATCATTTTCGTCAACCAATGGTCTTTGAACCATGACCCCACCAAATGGGATCAACCAGAGGTATTCAACCCACAGCGCTTCATGGACGAGGATGGAACGCTCAACAAAGACTTAACCACCAACGTGATGATCTTCTCCGTGGGGAAGCGCAGATGCATTGGAGAAGATCTGTCCAAGATACAGCTCTTTCTCTTCACTTCCTTGCTGGTCCATCAGTGTAGCTTTACAGCAGAAAGTATTCCCAGCATGGACTATGTGTATGGGCTCACGATTAAACCCAAAGCCTTTAAAGTGTCCGTCACGCTCCGTGACAGCGCAGAACTGCTGGACAGCTTGGTAGGAATGTCTCTGACTCCTACAGAAAAGAGACAAAGACCTCAAGTTTGAAGTGAAATCAAAGCACACAACTTAAATACTCTGGCAAATGAAGGTGCAAATGAAAACAAACACTGAAGAATATCTCACATCTGCATGTGTGAAAAAAAAAAAATCAATATATTTATAGACATCATATACTCAGGCAAAACATTTTCCTGCTCAGAACGAGCTACAAAAATAAAAACACACCCATGCATTACTGTAACTACATGATGCACTGATTTATGGTATATTCTGCAAGAGCAGCAAAGGACATTGCATGCTGGCTTTTAGATGCATAGCATTATCCAGTTGATAGATTTATATGTTACTAATTCTAGTTCTTCTAGTTGGTATATAGCATACAGACTCATCATGCTTCAATCTTTTAATGCCAACACTTTTTGTTCGGTGGCTTAAAGTCAATGTGAAACACTGTTTGCAACCCATTTTAATTCAATAATATATTTCCGATTGAAACGATATTCAATGAAAAAAAAATTGGGACATGAATGGGAACATCTATTTATGTTGACTTTAACGCTGTTCTGTTGATATTTTACATGACTGCATTGAGCTTAAAGTAATTTCTCCTTTTTAGTTGTTGCTTTAGCTCAAACTAGCCCTGTGCTGCATTGTAAATGTCACTATGTAATGTTCATATTTGTACAGTATACTTTTACAGCACTTTATTGTTCTTCGTAATCACTGTGCACCTTTATAATACTTCCTGATTCTCACTACAGCAGTGTTGAGGTCTGTGCCTTGTCATTATTGACTTAATTGCCAAATTGACTTAATCTGTAATTGCCAAATAAACATAGGTGGGTTTAACACAGTCCACTTCCATTGTGTTCCAGCCTCCTTCCCAGTCTGGAGAATCTGGCAGTGGGTTACAGGAAGTATTCAATGAAACTATTCTGGACATCTATGTCTATAATAAGTTGAATGTGATTGGCACATGATGTTGTGTGGGCAGAAAGGAAATACATTTTGTGTCCCTCGGGTCCCTTCTGGTTCTTCTAGGGGAATCCTGAAGGGGAATTTCAGGGTTTGTTAACTAACTGTATATCATGTGTTATGGTAACTAATTTTTGCTTATTTCTAACTGCAGTGCTGCAATATATTTTTGAACTGTAATAGCAATGTTTGATCTGCTGTAATACATTTTTTGTACTGTAATAGCATTAGATGTTAATAGGCTGCTGAACTGTACTAGATCTACTATATATTTTTTTGTGCAAAAGATTGATATGTAAGTTTATACCTGAATTGCTGATATTTAGTTCCCATTATGTGATACCAACACATAATATTATATTTTTCTACTTCATATAAGCTCTGACATTTGGGTGCTCTGTGAATTCTAAACTACATACAGGTTTACAATTTTTGTAATTAAATGTAGTGCAAATATATAAATAAATGTATAAATCAAATGTATATATCATTACTCAAGCTTTTATGACAGTAAATGCTTTATAAATGTAAATTAGTTCGGGCAGCGATTTCGTCCTTCCACAAGACCTGGGGCCTCATTTATAAAACTTTGCGTAGTATTTGCGTCAGAAGTGGCGTACGGATGAAACATAGGACGTGCGTACGCACAGAAATATTCGGATTTATAAAACCGTGCGCATGCACATCCTACGCAGTTTTCCCTTAATAAATCACAATCAATTCTAAATGTAGTGCAGCTTTTGCGGCTTCATGTCACGCCCATAGTTGCCCATAAATAGTCCGTGAAACGCCCACAAGTTAATATTCATCGATTGCGAAATCATGGCAAACACAGAGAGGAAATCAAAAAAACGTAACTTCACTCAATGTGAAGTAGAAGTTATCGTTGGCGAGGTGGAAAAGAGGAGAAAAATGTTGTTTGGAGGGCACAGTGTGGGCATTACTAATGCCAAAAAGGCACTTGAGTGGCAAAAGGTTGCAGACGCCGTAAATGCTGTAGCCTCACAACCTCGGACCGTGGCCGAAATAAAAAAGAAATGGTCGGACATCAAAGTCGAGGCAAAAAAGCGTCTAGCGCTCCATCGCCAAAGTGTGTCTGCCACGTCATACGTTATTGTATCAAAATAAAACAAACTAAAGGCATATGCATGAATACCATGATTCCGTATCTGATGAACAAATTTTTACTATGAAAACAACTTTCCCCAGTGGACAATTAATACATTTATCTATCTATTTATCTATCTATCTATATATCGCACTAATTATCTATCTATCTGTCTATCTAATTGCATCTATATCTGCTCCGCCAGACGGACACATTGACGAGAATATCAGTTTTGTACATTATTTCGTTCTGTTTACCATATTATTTATGAGGATGAATTGCATAACATGCCAATATTATTGCAGAACATATTTCACTTTTCTTTTTGCAAATATGTGTTAATTTGCATTTCTGTTGTAATTTTCGTTTGATTTTGTTTGTTTTACACTGCAGATCGATCAAACGGGTGTTCGTGTAGGCTGTTAATTGTAAGACTTGCTTTGTGAAGTCTTCATCTTATTTATGAGAGGCAGTATTGCCATTTCTTTTACACAACGGTCTACAGTTTCACACACTTTCACGTGTTTCTTCCATCTGCCGACGGTGTCGCCATTTCTCATTTCACCCGTTTTTGTGCGTACGCCTGGGTCAGAGCTTGCGTGAAGGACCGCACATTTTCCCGTCAAATTTGCTTTTTATAAATACCAATTATTGCGTAGAGAGCGGCGTACGCCTTCTTTTGTGCGTACGCAACGTTTATAAATGAGGCCCCTGGACACAATGTGAGTCTGTCAAACAAAACTGGCCAATTTCATTTATAAAAATAATTGGCTCCCTACTATCCTAGGAAAATAGTGACAAGTAAAAAATAACCCAACTAACAATATTACACACATCATATCTGCACGCAGCCACTCAATTGGGAAATTAAAATATAAGGAAAGTGTGTAGAGGATATATCCTTCCCTGTGAAATGCTTTATCTTGCTTTCCCAGCACATCCTGTTCTGATCTGGGGTTAGTAGCCAGCTGAGCTTTGAGTGCGTGACAAGTCCAGATAAATCCAGCTGATTACTGATACGCCAACAGCCGCCTGCTCCCCTTCCAGGCCCTGGTAAAGAAAAGAAAACACGCTTCACTGTAACAGTAGGACTGTGGCAGAATTACTTTTGCCAAGGAGGCGAGGGATTCATTGAGTGCAGAGCTTAGATGAGAAACTATCAGTGATACAAAACTAAAAATAAAGATGCAGCGAAATATGAAATCGCATATCTTTCTTAATGTAACATTAACAGCAGTGTTACTTTAGTATTTATATACTATCATATTGTTGTTAATATTTTGAATTTGTTTTTTTATATTCTAATATTACTATTTAGTATTATAGTATTTTTATATTTACGTGTATACATACAGTCGTAGTCAGAATTATTGGCACCCTTGGTAAATATGATCAAAGGCGGCTGTGAAAATAAATCTGCATTGTTTATCCTTTTGATCTTTCATAAAAAATAAATAAATAAAAATAAAAAAATCACAAAAATCTAAACTTTCTTTGAAGTAAAACTAATGAATGTGGGGGGGAAATGACATTATGAATTAAATGTTTTTCTCCAAAACACGTTGGCCACAATTATTTGCACCCCTAGACGTTCTTATGATTAAAATATCTCTGAAGTATATTTCCATTCATATTTACACTTTTTTTTTAGCATACCAGAGCGACTAGGAGCATCACCACAAGTTGTTTGGGAGGGTTTGAAGAAAAATCCTCCTCACAAAAACAAACTCGAGCATATTCAGTTGTCAGACGCGACTGGATCATCAAACAGAACTGGGGTCTATGGTCAGATGAAACTAAAAAAAGAGCTTTTGGTAACACTTTATAATAAGTATACAGTAATAAAGTACTTACAATTTATTTGCAAACTATTAGTTTATAGTTAATTCATAGTTAATATATTGTAGTCTCTACATTGTTAATATATTAATATACAATATAGTGAGTTATAGGCTATATACAAAAAGTGAGTTATTCATTCATTGTTACTGTAATTAACCAAATTATTATTGTTTAATTAACTCATATGTAAAGCATTAGACAATGTTTTTTATGCTTTGTTAACAACTTATTAACTGTAAATAGTTCTCACTTTTAGGGCAAGGACAATTTAATTAAGTGCTTTAAGTTTAAACCAACCTTTATTAGACATTAATTGCACAAGTTAAGTGTTCCTTAAAAAAAAAAAAAAAAAAAAAAAAAAAAACACTTACACTAACCCTACCCATCACAGTAAACTATATATATTAGTGTAAAGAGATATAGGCCAATGTGTGTGTGTGTGTGTGTGTGTGTGTGTGTGTGTGTGTGTGTGCTTAATGTATTTTATGTAAACATTTTAAGAAACACTGAATATGAATGCAATTAATGACTAATAAAGGTTGGTTAAAAGAACTTAATGAATGACATTTTCCGTGACCTAATCTAAAGTGAAAACTATGTACTCCTACCAATTGACATTTCCTTTAATACTACGAGCCAGGGGCGATTCTAGGATTTTCATTTTAGGGGGGCTCAGCCCCCAGTGAGGGTATGAAAAAAATGGTAACACTTTAGTTTAGGGTCCAATTCTCACTATTAACTAGTAGCTTATTAGCATGCATATTACTAGGATATCGGCTGTTTATTATTACTTATAAAGCAAATATTAATGTCTTATTGAATGACTGTATTGTACATCCCTTAATCGTACACAGGAATGTAGGCAGGGTTCAATCACTGAGATCCCAAATGTGAGGTAGTTATGGAGGGTTCGGGGCATGCTCCCCCGAGAAAATTTTGATTTCTATGATCTACTACATATGTGCATTTTAAGATGTTCTGAAGGCCAAAAAATTAGACAACAATAGCTTGAAAACCATGTCAGTGGGCAGTAGATTATTTGTCTTTCTTCTTATCTCCACATCTCACTTTTTCTCTTTGTTTTTATCTTGCCCTGTCTCTTCCCCTCCTAACGCTGAGCTTTGACTGGTATAGTTTTTCCATTTTCGTCAGTGAAGAAAGTAAACATATGGTTAACTGATATTTATATGTTTTATGAATCATTTTCTTAGACACGTTAGTTTACTGAAGGCTACTAGGAAAGCTAGCTAAGTTTATTAAATTAATTCACAATATGCACACATTCATAATCTTATGCCAGTACAGGCTGAAAAAAGCTGAGCTTTTTTAATTTACTGAAGGCTACAAATGGAATTATATTAATTTACAATATGTACACATTCATTATTATTTTATGCCTAATCTTATGAAAACGGCTTTGTTAATATTTCTTGTTCGTTAATTACATTATGAATCACATAGGCCTATTTTCAATTCAAAATGGCGAAATTAGACAAAAGTTTATTAATTTGCCTAAATATTTTTGTCATTTGTTTAAAATTTCTGACTTGAAGCAGCTGTCAAATATGAAATGTTTAGTTTAGCTACTTACACAAGGCCGTAACCATGTCTTTAACATTGGGGGGGACCGATTTTTTTTATTTTTATAAAGCATAAAGAAACAGAACAGTGAACAAAATTCTAGGTCTAATTATTTTTGGGAAATAATCATTTTGGGACTATTTGCAAATAATATTTGCAATAATTTGCGTCAAATATATTGTTAGTCCCGAGATCCTTCACGTTAGTAAATAAATACATAGAGCCGCTACTAACATTCGAAATCCCAAGTGGTCTGGTGGTAGCGTTTTTGTAAACTGTGGGTTCTAAACCGCTCTCATATAGTTTTTCTTTTTCTTCATTAAAATCAAAGATGTTCATCAATGATTGTATATTAAGAGCAGGGACATGTTTGTGTGCATTTTGTTTTGTGATTTCACTGGAAAGAATAGAGTCTCCACAACAGCATTAAGCGATAGATTGACAAGCGGTGACAGACTTCTGACGTGCGCTCTCTCTCGAGGAAGCCGAAGCCTCCCGCCAGTTTCATATGCCCTAAAAAGGGCCTAGTGACGCCCATGCTACGAGCTAATTAAAGTAAGTTTTGTCTCTTTGTCGCCATCTCTGCTTGAAACCGGAAATCGCAGTTATTTGTGGAGTTCTCTTCTTTACGTGGGTTGTGCATCGGGACGGCTTCTCAGCGCGGATGAATCTAATGTTTTGAGGAGTATGTGTGGCTGTCAGTCACCGCACCTGTATTTTGGAATTACACATTCTACATCTTGGAAGTATGACCAAAATAAGAATAAGAAAATGTCATCTGAACAAGTAACATGTCTGCCACTTTTGTTCTGACCAACTGAGAAAAAAAAATCATTACAATAAATCCTGCTACCAACGGTGATTAAATCTAACGATCGCTTAGCTCACATCACATCAAACCGTGCAAATTATTATTATTGTTATACTTTGTTCTCAAATTGTTAATGTTAACAACATCAGCATTGCATGACTATGTGTATTTAGTAGTCATTTACTAATCACAAAGACGAACTGCGCCATGCTCGAATTTCCTGCGGAAAGCTAGTACCACTCATATTAGAACACGTTATTACAAGCTGGTTATGTACTTGCTCAAAAAATTATTTTGGATCATTTTTTAACCAAAAAAAAGTTACAGACTGCAGCTTTAAACAATAATAATTGTGTTAATTACAATGACTATGAATTAAAGGTGCAGTGTGTGAATTTTAGCTGCATCTAGTGGTGAGGTTGCGAATTGCAACCACCCAAAGTTCACCCCTACCTTTCGAAGCACATAGAGAAGCTGCGGTGGCCGACACAGGACAAAGATGTCATCGTCTGAGACAGCAGAGAGTAGCTAGCGCTCTGTAGAGAAGTTTGTGCGTTTAGGGCTACTGTAGAAACATGACGGTGCAAAATGGCGACTTCACTGTAAGGGGACCCGCGGTGTATGTAGATAGAAATGGCTCATTCTAAGGTAATAAAGACATAACGGTTCATTATGTAAGGGTTTATACACCACTGAAAACATAGTTATGTATATTATATTGCATTTCTGTCAATAGATCCTCATAAATACTACACACTGCACCCTTAAGAACTCACTATTTGTATATAGCCTATTAGTGTATTAACAATGTAGAGACTACAATATATTAACTATGAATTTACTATAAACTAATAGGTTGTTGATAATTTGTAAGTACTTTATTACTGTAGTTATTATAAAGTGTAACAGAGTTTTTGGCAAACGCAACAGTGAAAGCGTTTAAACTGCTTTTGAAATACAGCAATTATAGCCATGTAATTTATGCACTGAATCCTAAAATGTGCTGCATCTGCAAA
This sequence comes from Coreius guichenoti, assembly GCA_039654105.1. Classification (NCBI taxonomy): domain Eukaryota; kingdom Metazoa; phylum Chordata; class Actinopteri; order Cypriniformes; family Gobionidae; genus Coreius; species Coreius guichenoti. The sequence goes on along the minus strand of CM077179.1, from coordinate 12,290,440 downwards.
AATTTGAAATACTTAAGGTAGATCACAGCGGTTGGTTGGCATTTTTTTCTCTAATTTGCACAAAGCTCAAGCATTTACCGACAGCCTCATCTAATAAACTAAATGTTAATAAACATTTAGTTATCTTCTTTACGTGGGTTGTGCATCGGGACGGCTTCTCAGCGCGGATGAATCTAATGTTTTGAGGAGTATGTGTGGCTGTCAGTCACGGCACCTGTATTTTGGAATTACACATTCTACATCTTGGAAGTATGACCAAAATAAGAATAAGAAAATGTCATCTGAACAAGTAACATGTCTGCCACTTTTGTTCTGACCAACTGAGAAAAAAAAATCATTACAATAAATCCTGCTACCAACGGTGATTAAATCTAACGATCGCTTAGCTCACATCACATCAAACCGTGCAAATTATTATTATTGTTATACTTTGTTCTCAAATTGTTAATGTTAACAACATCAGCATTGCATGACTATGTGTATTTAGTAGTCATTTACTAGTCACAAAGACGAACTGCGCCATGCTCAAATTTCCTGCGGAAAGCTAGTACCACTCATATTAGAACACATTATTACAAGCTGGTTATGTACTTGCTCAAAAAATTATTTTGGATCATTTTTTTAACCAAAAAAAAAAGTTACAGACTGCAGCTTTAAACAATAATAATTGTGTTAATTACAATGACAATGAATTAAAGGTGCAGTGTGTGAATTTTAGCTGCATCTAGTGGTGAGGTTGCGAATTGCAACCACCCAAAGTTCACCCCTACCTTTCGAAGCACATAGAGAAGCTGCGGTGGCCGACACAGGACAAAGATGTCATCGTCTGAGACAGCAGAGAGTAGCTAGCGCTCTGTAGAGAAGTTTGTCCGTTTAGGGCTACTGTAGAAACATGACGGTGCAAAATGGCGACTTCACTGTAAGGGGACCCGCGGTGTATGTAGATAGAAATGGCTCATTCTAAGGTAATAAAAACATAACGGTTCATTATGTAAGGGTTTATACACCACTGAAAACATAGTTATGTATATTATATTGCATTTCTGTCAATAGATCCTCATAAATACTACACACTGCACCCTTAAGAACTCACTATTTGTATATAGCCTATTAGTATATTAACAATGTAGAGACTACAATATATTAACTATGAATTTACTATAAACTAATAGGTTGTTGATAATTTGTAAGTACTTTATTACTGTAGTTATTATAAAGTGTAACAGAGTTTTTGGCAAACACAACAGTGAAAGCGTTTAAACTGCTTTTGAAATACAGCAATTATAGCCATGTAATTTATGCACTGAATCCTAAAAAGTGCTGCATCTGCAAAAATTTTAAGTACTTAAGGTAGATCACAGCGGTTGGTTGGCATTTTTTTCTCTAATTTGCACAAAGCTCAAGCATTTACCGACAGCCTCATCGCTTGCTCTGCTTCAGATCTAGAAGAGACCTCCAGGAATCCAGGTCATGGCCTTCAGGTATTATTTCTGTGCTGTATGTGAGAGAACAGATTTACAAAAATCAGGTAATGAGAGACTATGAGATGGTTTTCAGTTCCAGAGGATGAACAGTTGTCCTGTTATATGATACTTCCACATACAGAGGTGGTAAAATGTACAGAGAAATCACAATGAAGTTAAAGGATCCTATATGAAGACTTTGCCCTCTTCATCTGTGTTGTGGTAACAATGCCCCTTCATTTAGACCAATGACCATTTCATTGAACAAGGGTTTCATTGGCTGGTTCATGTAGTCCACAATCATCTCCTTATTTAATGTACAGGGAGAGTTTGTTGTCCCGAGTGCAATTAAACTTTTTCATCCCAGTCAGACTCGTCAATGTCTCTGCTTAATATACTGTACCGTTCAAAAGTTGGGGAACAGTAAATTTTATTAATTAAATTTTAATTATTATTATTTTATTTTTAATTCTAAATTTTAAATTGATCAAAAGTGACAGTGAAGACATTCTATTTCAAATAAATGCTGTTTTTTTAAACTCTCTATTCATCAAAGAATCCTGGAAAAAAAAAAACTACAAAAATATTAAGCAAGCAGCACAAATGTGTTCAACATTGATTATTATAAATGTTTTGTGAGCAGCAAATCAGCATATTAGAATGATTTCTGAAGGATCATGTGACACTGAAGAATGGAGTAATGCTGAAAATTCAGCTTTAAAATCAGGAATAAATTATATTTTAAAATATGTTTAAATAGAAAACAGTTATTTTAAATTGTAATATTATTTCACAATATTACAGTATTTTAGATTAAAAAAAGATGCATCCTTGCTGAGCATAAGAGACTTCTTTCAAAAACATTACCAATCCCCCCAAAAAGTAAGAAACAATAAAACGGCTAATAATCAAAAGCATTATCAATAAATGTAGACTGCCTCAGTTACTTTTCATTACATGATTTCAATTCACATAAAACATGTCAGTACAGAAGAGTCTCTGATCAGAAGCTGTTTGCTGCTGAAGACATTCATTAACCGAGCACTTGGTTCAGGTGTCCAGACATGAAAAGGTTATTTCTGTTTACAACTGATGGGTGAGTCACTATGCGTGCCCTGTAATATCACCCTCAACACCTGAAAATCAGCCCCTTTTCTTCATGTCTTCCTGGCATTACCTATCGTTGGCTGCTCTCTGGACAAGAGTGCACAGGCATAATACTGACTGAAAACTACCTGACCTACATTTAGGAAGATAAAAGTGAAGTGTAATTTTTGTGCCACTAAACAGAATTGCACAAATAAAAATAATGTCAATTATGAACCCTTTATGGTACGGCCATTAATTTCTACTCCTTTCCATGTTATTTAGAAATAAATACAATAAATTGCACTACGGGAATTAAAAGGGCAGACCTTAAGGTAGCCAATGATATGCTGTTTTGAAGTCAAATGACATTTGAATGTCCCTCCAAAACTCTTTCCCCCTGTCACCCTCACACGACGGAAGACACCTGTGAAGAGCTCCAGAAATTGCTCTATTAACCTCATTTCTAAACATCTCTTCTCAAGGGGGATTTTTTGCAGCATCTTTGATAAGTAAATTAGATATTTTTTTATTCACAAATCAACTTTGTCTAACATAGTTTTACTGTAAATTGAGAAAATATCAATGTTGCCATATGGCAAAGCTGTACCACTATGGAAAAATATGTATGTTGCCATATGGCAACGCTGTACCACAGTGGAATTGCAGTAATGTATTTCCCCATTGGGATTTTTTATAGATAGCAGCATCAACAATATGATTGCAGTTATTTTTTTTTATTTAAAGTTTTTATTGTAGTATAGTTGTGTTTATGTATACAGTAGGGAGAACAAGTATTTGATACACTGGCGATTTTGCAGGTTTTCCTACTTACAAAGCATGTAGAGGTCTGTAATTTTTGTCATAGGTACACTTCAACTGTGAGAGACGGAATCTAAAACAAAAATCCAGAAAATCACATTGTATGATTTTTAAATAATTAATTTGCATTTTATTGCATGACATAAGTATTTGATCACCTACCAACCAGTAAGAATTCCGGCTCTCACAGACCTGTTAGTTTTTCTTAAAGAAGCCCTCCTGTTCTTCACTCATTACCTGTATTAACTGCACCTGTTTGAACTCGTTACCTGTATAAAAGACACCTGTCCACACACTCAATCAAACAGACTCCAACCTCGCCACAATGGCCAAGACCAGAGAGCTGTGTAAGGACATCAGGGATAAAATTGTAGACCTGCACAAGGCTGGGATGGGCTACAGGACAACAGGCAAGCAGCTTGGTGAGAAGGCAACAACTGCTGGCGCAATTATTAGAAAATGGAAGAAGTTCAAGATGACGGTCAATCTCCCTCGGTCTGGGGCACCATGCAAGATCTCACCTCGTGGGGCATCAATGATCATGAGGAAGTTGAGGGATCAGCCCAGAACTACACGGCAGGACCTGGTCAATGACCTGAAGAGAGCTGGGAACACAGTCTCAAAGAAAACCATTAGTAACACACTACGCCGTCATGGATTAAAATCCTGCAGCGCACACAAGGTCCCCCTGCTCAAGCCAGCACATGTCCAGGCCCGTCTGAAGTTTGCCAATGACCATCTGGATGATCCAGAGGAGGAATGGGAGAAGGTCATGTGGTCTGATGAGACAAAAATAGAGCTTTTTGGTCTAAACTCCACTCGCCGTGTTTGGAGGAAGAAGAAGGATGAGTACAACCCCAAGAACACCATCCCAACCGTGAAGCATGGAGGTGGAAACATCATTCTTTGGGGATGCTTTTCTGCAAAGGGGACAGGACGACTGCACCGTATTGAGGGGAGGATGGATGGGGCCATGTATCGCGAGATCTTGGTCAACAACCTCCTTCCCTCAGTAAGAGCATTGAAGATGGGTCATGGCTGGGTCTTCCAGCATGACAACGACCTGAAACGCACAGCCAGGGCAACTAAGGAGTGGCTCCGTAAGAAGCATCTCAAGGTCCTGGAGTGGCCTAGCCAGTCTCCAGACCTGAACCCAATAGAAAGTCTTTGGAGGGAGCTGAAAGTCCGTATTGCCCAGCGACAGCCCCGAAACCTGAAGGATCTGGAGAAGGTCTGTATGGAGGAGTGGGCCAAAATCCCTGCTGCAGTGTGTGCAAACCTGGTCAAGAACTACAGGAAATGTATGATCTCTGTAATTGCAAACAAAGGTTTCTGTACCAAATATTAAGTTCTGCTTTTCTGATGTATCAAATACTTATGTCATGCAATAAAATGCAAATTAATTACTTAAAAATCATACAATGTGATTTTCTGGATTTTTTGTAAAAATTACAGACTTCTACATGCTTTGTAAGTGGGCAAACCTGTAAAATCGGCAGTGTATCAAATACTTGTTCTCCCCACTGTAAGTAACAAAATCATTTCTTCTTTTCAGAAAATGAATACAGCAATATTTTATGGAAAGGGCAATAGGAAGAGTGCAGAGTTAGCTCTTCCATGTGAGTGAGGATGAGCTAGCCAAATTATAGGGAATGATAGGGATTAAATGATAGGGATCTACTTATTTTTGGCACAATGTGAAACATCAGAAGTGTCGTCATCAGAAGTTTTGAACTACAGAAATTAGAAAATGTCATTTGATGCATGTGGTTCCCAAGCAAAAATTAAAATGTCATTGCACTTGCCTGAGCAGGGGGTGAAATTTGTGCATCATCCCACCAAGTATGCATGTATGCAAGTACCACTGTTATTAATCTCTGTAATTACATACTATAATTACACCGTTGAGCCTTCCCTTACACCTTAACCCACTCTTAAACCTAACCGTACCACCAAACCCGTCCCTAACATTACCTATATCAACCTAAATAGCAGCAAAAGTGTTTTATGTAATAAATGATGTTAATGACGTACACCCAAACAATCTCTCTTCCATTAATTTCCTATTATCACTGTAAAGCTGCTTTGAAACAATCTATATTGTAAAAAGCGCTATATAAATGAAGGTGACGACTTTTGCAATACAATATGAACACAATAAGTGCATTGTACTTATTTTTTTGATGTAAGTACATAGTAGTTAAGGACATCTAATATAAAGTGTGACCCATTGTTTTGTTACTTGAAATAAAATAAATTAACTTAAAATTAAATATAAAAAAACACTTAAATTATTTTATTTCAGCTAGTTGACAAAGGCAACAATCTCATTTGAATGTAGTTTAACTTGATGTACTAAAATAACTAAATCTAAAATAAATATTAATTAAAACTATATAGACATTTAAAAAAAAAAAACTGAAAACTAATAAAAATGACTAAAGCAACAAAATTACTAAAACTTTAAAGTCCGCCTATTATGCTATTTTAAAGGTGCAGTGTGCAATACTTATGAGGCTCTATTGACATGAATGCAATATAATATACCAACGCTATCTCACAACCAATTTGTGTGTATTTGTACGAGGTGGCTAATTCGTACGAATTTGTACGAGTTCACTTCTATGAATTCGAACGATTTGTCTAAACTGCAGTGACGGGTAGGTTTAGGGGCGGGGTTTGAGGTTAGGTCATTGGCCAACTCGTCAAATACGTACGATTTAGCAAAAATCATACGAATTCGTACAAGTGAACTTGAATATACAAACCCGATTCCAAAAAAGTTGGGACACTGTACAAATTGTGAATAAAAAAATTTACAAATCTCATAAACTTATATTTTATTCACAATAGAATATAGATAACATATCAAATGTTGAAAGTGAGACATTTTGAAATGTCATGCCAAATATTGGCTCATTTTGGATTTCATGAGAGCTACACATTCCAAAAAAGTTGGGACAGGTAGCAATAAGAGGCCGGAAAAGTTAAATGTACATATAAGGAACAGCTGGAGGAGCAATTTGCAACTTATTAGGTCAATTGGCAACATGATTGAGTATAAAAAGAGCCACTCAGAGTGGCAGTGTCTCTCAGAAGTCAAGATGGGCAGAGGATCACCAATTCCCCCAATGCTGCGGTAAAAAATAGTGGAGCAATATCAGAAAGGAGTTTCTAAGAGAAAAATTGCAAAGAGTTTGAAGTTATCATCATTATCTACAGTGCATAATATCATCCAAAGATTCAGAGAATCTGGAACAATCTCTGTGCGTAAGGGTCAAGGCCGGAAAACCATACTGGATGCCCTTAGACGGCACTGCATCACATACAGGAATGCTACTGTAATGGAAATCACAACATGGGCTCAGGAATACTTCCAGAAAACATTGTCGGTGAACACAATCCACCGTGCCATTCGCCGTTGCCGGCTAAAACTCTATAGGTCCAAAAAGAAGCCATATCTAAACATGATCCAGAAGCGCAGGCGTTTTCTCTGGGCCAAGGCTCATTTAAAATGGACTGTGGCAAAGTGGAAAACTGTTCTGTGGTCAGACGAATCAAAATTTGAAGTTCTTTTTGGAAAACTGGGACGCCATGTCATCCGGACTAAAGAGGACAAGGACAACCCAAGTTGTTATCAGCGCTCAGTTCAGAAGCCTGCATCTCTGATGGTATGGGGTTGCATGAGTGCGTGTGGCATGGGCAGCTTACACATCTGGAAAGGCACCATCAATGCTGAAAGGTATATCCAAGTTCTAGAACAACATATGCTCCCATCCAGACGTCGTCTCTTTCAGGGAAGACCTTGCATTTTCCAACATGACAATGCCAGACCACATACTGCATCAATTACAACATCATGGCTGCGTAGAAGAAGGATCCGGGTACTGAAATGGCCAGCCTGCAGTCCAGATCTTTCACCCATAGAAAACATTTGGCGCATCATAAAGAGGAAGATGCAACAAAGAAGACCTAAGACAGTTGAGCAACTAGAAGCCTGTATTAGACAAGAATGGGACAACATTCCTATTCCTAAACTTGAGCAACTTGTCTCCTCAGTCCCCAGACGTTTGCAGACTGTTATAAAAAGAAGAGGGGTACACACAGTGGTAAACATGGCCTTGTCCCAACTTTTTTGAGATGTGTTGATGCCATGAAATTTAAAATCAACTTATTTTTCCCTTAAAATGATACATTTTCTCAGTTTAAACATTTGATATGTCATCTATGTTGTATTCTGAATAAAATATTGAAATTTGAAACTTCCACATCATTGCATTCTGTTTTTATTCACAATTTGTACAGTGTCCCAACTTTTTTGGAATCGGGTTTGTACATAACTATGTTTTCAGTGGTGTATAAAGACCTTACATAATGAACCGTTATGTTTTTATTACCTTAGAATGAGCCATTTCTATCTACATACACCGCAGGTCCCCTTACAGTGAAGTCCCCATTTTGCGCCGCCATGTTTCTACAGTAGCCCTAAAGGGACAAACTGCTCTACAGAGCGCTAGCTACTCTCTGCTGTCTCAGACGACGACATCTTTGTCCTGTGTTGGCCACCGTAGCTTCTCTATGTGCTTCAAAAGGGAGGGGTGAGCGGCTGCAATTCGCAACCTCACCACTAGATGCCGCTAAAACATTTACACAGTGCACCTTTAAAGGTCATCCAAGGTCAAAAAACACTGATTTTCTCATAATATACATTGCACATCACCTTCTCAGAGTCTGAAAACAGTCCGTTCAAAGATTCAGTCTCTCTAAACCCCTCCTTTCTGTGAGCCTACTCTGCTCTGATTGGTCAGACGGCCTAGTCTGTTGTGATTGGTCTACCGTTTACAGCACTTGTCAGAAACGAGACGCCTATTACTATATTTGAATTTCAGCTCCGGAGGCTTCCTCATTGCTTGATACACAGTGATACAAACAATGACGTCGGTTTTTCCATATCAATTCCTGTATGAGTCCTCATCCTTTTTAAAGTGGATTCGCTGCGCTAAAAACAGCGTCTTCACGATATGTCGACAACAAAAAACAAACTCTTCTAGGCCTCAGATACAACTACAGTGTTTGAGGGCAGGTCAAAGGCAGCCAATGAAGACCATAGGCTGGCATTATGCAAATTTGTTGTTAAGTAGGTATATAACTAGTCTTGCATAGCCAGACCTTCAGACTGACGGCAGAAGGTCTGGACTCCATAGCAGCTTTCATTGGCCAAGAACCGCCCGGAGGCCGTCTGACTGACATGTAAAGCAACCAATCAGTTAGTTTTTTTCCGCGTTTTTTTTCATGTTTAGGGGTGTGAAAATGTGTAACAGTTGTAAACACGATGGCGTTATTCTTCCATGAGGGGGTTTGGCATCACGGCATCTTTGTTTCCAGGCGGGACCGTTAAAGAACACAACACACATCTCCCGGAATTCCTGTAGAATTCAACCAATCAGATGACGACTTTGAAAATCCTAAAGTGTTTCCAGTTAAGTGTGCCATATGCATCAGACGTTCAGCCAACGGTCCGTGGGTGTGACGTCTGAGGCTGAGACTAGTATGTAACAGGAAGTGAGACTGGAATCTCTGCTTACTCTTTTCGGCAAATTCAGAATCAATTTTTTCTTTTAGGAGAAAATTCGTTCTTTTTCTTTTTGTTGTGCACTTTGATCTTTAAAACTTGGTTTAAAAACGTAAAAAAATTGGATCAACGTACAACACAGTCTGAATTCACCTTATTGTATATTGTACTGAGCAGCAGCGATGAAGTGATGATGTTCATATGCACGGTTACAGTATCAATGTTCTGTACAGATCACCAACAATCTAAAATGTACCATATAGAACAAGTGCAATCATGTAAACATACAAACAATTATTACATTCTTAATGCTGGATCATATAAACACTAAAAAAAAAGATATTAAAACAATATTAGCAATTAAATAGGAAGAAAAAATTATCTTCCACTTACATGGTCCCCATTAATTTCTCAGTTGTAGAGGTTTAGCAATTATCTTTGGTCAAAAAAAAAAAATATGAATTAAAATGTACACAAGTCATCCAAGTTATCTACTTACTATATCATACTGAAAAACAAACAATAATACAGATTCCACAAAGAGAACTCAGATAAGTGATTCAATCCAGATACTGTATACTGTAAAAGACTGCATCTCTAGAGGGAGCAACATGCTATAAAAAGTTGAATATATGATATAATTTCAGTTTTGCATGCACGCAGTCTAATATTAGCAGCTTTTCGGACAAATTATTAAATGTGCCAAAGTTCTTCGAAAGATATTCAAAGATTTGTTTCAGATGCTTATTAGGAGGTAAACAAATATACAAATATAACTTTATAGCCATGCTGTTTTATGAAATAATCTGTAGCTACATTTATATTTTTGGATGAACTCCTGATTACAAAGTACACACAAAAATGTCCCTAAAAGGCAAATTAAAACAAAAGTAATTGGACGCTTTTCATTCCGGTCAGATAGATCTTTCCTGTAGTTTTTGGTCAAATAATCCACAAAGTACTGTAATTATAAATATTTTTATCTTAGCCTTTTTACAAAATCTAAAAGATGACATAAACCTTTATGTTTTGGGTATTTGAAGATATCATTAATGTGAAATTCATTCTAACGGCAGCCACTGATAGTCATAGCGTTGTCAATAGGTGTCAACCATGTTGTGTATTGCAACTATTACTGTTAATGTCTAAAATGTTCCTGGGGGGAAAAAAAGACCCCATGTGTAAAACACATACAGTATTTTGTGCATTTTAATGGAAGCACAATAAATCACGTGCCCTGCCAACATTAACAGTTCATATGTTGGTTTGTGGGTAAACAGCTACAGTCCAGTCACAGTTGAGTCCAAAGAGATGGAGAGACAGAGAGCCTTTGTTCCCTTCTGTTGGAGACTTATTAAAGTGAGGCGAAAAGAGAGTCCAATTCCTTCTGTGCCTCCTCGTCCTTTAGAGAAAGAGCAAAAATAATTCAGTTACTGACAAAGAATTACAACGACAAGAGACTCTATAAATCTGAATAAGAAAAACACCTCTTTGGTCACAATGCTCATTGCAGAGGCAGTGTCACACATCTGTCGGGCATGAGTCCTCTGACCCAAGTCTTTGTAACACTGACAAGAGAAAAGTGATATAGGTGCAGTTACAGTCAACCATTACAATGTTCTTCATTTTCTTTTAAGGCTTTACTGGCTCAGTTTTAAAACCTAGTGAGCTGCCTATGTAGAGAGCATGTGTGTAAAAGCTGTTCCAAAAGAAAATAAAAATACACCGAAGATGGAAGAAATTGGAGAAATGTCAATTATCTACTATTACTGTTCAAAAGTTTGGCGTCAGTACGATTTTTTAAATGTTTTTGAAAGAAGTCTGTTATGCTCACAATGGCAGCATTTATTTATCAAAAATACAGTAAAAACAACAGTAATGTAAATTATACCCATTTAAATAACTGTTTTTTTATTTCAACATTTGAATTATTTATGTATTCCTGTGATGGCAAAGCTGAATTTTCAGCATCATTACTCTTACTTCGGTGTGACGTGATCCTTCAGAAATCATTCTAATATGCTGATTTGCTGTTCAAGAAACATTTATTATTAAGATCAGTGTTGAAAAGTTTTTTATGAATAGAAAGTTCAAATGTGCCCTTAAAGCTGCAGTCCGTAAGTTTTACATATTTGTCGCCATCTCTGTTTGAACCCTGAAATTGCAGTTATTTGTGGAGTTATCTTCTTTACGTGGGTTGTGCAACGGCACAGCTCCTCAGCGCGGATGAATCTAATGTTTTGAGGAGTATGTGTGGGTTGTCTATCAACGCACCAGTTGTCAATGATAATTGTCATTTTTACCTTTCTGGATTACAAGCCGCCATCAAAATGACAAGTTTAATTACATTCCAGCTGCTGTGAGAAAAGGATATAAATGATCCGCCACCTGCAGCATCCTCACATGCGATATAGCCTACTAGCCTGGACTCATTCTTTATGTATACAGACGTGACGTAATGACGCAAAGACGAATGGCGGAAGCTCGTATTTCCCACGGAAAGCTACCAGTACCAATCAAATTAGAACACATTACAAGTTTACCGAGTCGGGCTAAGGTAAGGAGATCGTTTTGAACACTGGCTGGTTATGTACTTGCTCAAAAATTGATTTGGGATCATTTTTAACTAAAAAAAGTTACGGACTGCAGCTTTAATTAGTCCTTTCTGAATAAAAGTATTAAAAACTTTTGAACAGTAGTACAAATCTATTTATACTTCATTCATTCATTCAAGTGAAATTAGTGAAATAAAAATAGTAATTAGCACACATTAGCTAAACATGCCTGAAAAAATACATTATTTTAGAGTAACTGGAGCTGAAGAAGCAAAATGTATGATCCCATTCTGTCAGATTTAAATTTGGATTTGACATATGCTATTAAAATATAACCATTACAGATAGTTTAGGAGATTTCAGTCTTTCTCTTCCTCTTTTTAAGTACATAGCCGTTATATTTGTATGACAAGAGTTTCTGCCCATGTAGGATATTGTAATGTTCAGTTTTGTTTCAGTTTCATTTTCCTGGACTTTTAGTTTGTAAATCTTTGGTTCCCGTGTTTCCTTTTTATTTCCTTGGTTTCTAAAAAGTTGTCATTCAATTCGCATGGGATAAGAAATCGCAGTAAAACTAGCAGAAGTGGGAGGGGTAACTCACCGCCGTCACCTCGTCATGTGCGTATTAAGTTGCTTCCTGATATCATGTGCACAAACAATCTATATATAACCCATATATAACAGTTAGGTCCGATCGAACGATTTATTAATTAAATTAATAAAATTCTGATTGTATTCTGTTGTTAATAGGCACTTACCTAAAGCTAAAAGAAATTTGTGCCTCTGACAAGTGCTTTCGATCTTTTTTTTTTTTTTATCTGAATGGTAAGCAGAAAACACGAGGTTTGCCACAGACTTGTCCCACTGTCACGCAACTGAATGCTTTGTCAAGCGCCTCCATATTTTAAAAAACGTGGAAAACTACTTTTAAACAGGAAATGACGGAATATTTACGTACATATTTACAGTGGGTCTATTCGCACAGGATTAATATTACCTGAGGTAATTGTTCCGGACCTTTTTACAGAAGGTAAAAGTTGCCGTAATCTTTCCTGACATTGTCCGTAATGATTACTGAGATGGCACATTCAGACGGGACTAAAATCACTGAGAAGCTCTGGGAATAATTACTTTACCCCACCTCTCCATGTTAAACTAATCCCGTCCGAATATGACTATAGCTGCTAATCGATTGACAGAGGGTGTGCACGTGACGTCATCGTCGGCCGGAGTTGCAGCATTGGTTTTTTTTATATATTTACCATCTTATATTCTGCATAAATTGATGTTTTTAAATGAACACTGACAAAAACTACACAAGTGTTAGGGCTGGACGATATGATGAATCGATATATATGACATTAATACAAGTTATCACCCGGATTTAGACCTACCTATATTGTATTTATATACATTTGCTGCATGTATTTCCCCGCCGTAGAATCAGGCACATATAAATGTCAGGAAACATGATTCCTGTCTGCATGACAATATCCATGGATCACTGGATGTTGGGTAAGTTGTAAGGAACACTATATCGAGTCCAACCTTTAGTTTAAACGGAAAATTGTTTGTTTTACTCACGTTTTTGCAGTTTCCCCAATTAAATCCAGTCATGCAGCAGCTCTTTTGCCACTCAGTCTGGCTGAGGGGGCATGTTCCGGCGGGAAAGTGACATCAACGCATGCCCTCTATTGATTTGTTACAACTGTTCCTTGTGTGTGTATATATAGCCCTCAGTTTGAGTCGTTCTTGGTCCGTTCTCATCTTAGGATACGTTTACACGACAACGATGTACTAAAAACTGAAAAGGTTTTCCTTTGAGTTTTTCACGTATAGATGACAATGTTTTCAAAATGATACCCGTTTACACGGATCCGCGAAAACAATTAACTGAACTGAACACGTAATACGCATGCACACGAAGTCACCGTTTTCACAAATTTGCGTTTTTGTAGTTTACATGGAAACGATAACGGTATCCTGTTTCCTGTTGTCCGGAACTCATGCGTGCGTGTTTGCTATTTTGTTGGAAATGTTATTAAACGTGACTGCTGCAAATCCAGCTTCAACTCTCCTTGCTGCAACCAACCGTGACAGATATTCCATATTGGTTAATACTTAATTCAGTTAGGATGCTGCCTTGGAAGGTACAGTAGCTGTCTATGTAGGTGGTAGACAGCTCACTAGGTTTGGAACAAAGCCAACAAAATACCTAATGTCATTAACTTAATATTGGTCATAAATAGTCAAGACCTTAAACAAAAGAGTCATTACCTTGGCTAAAAACACATAGTTGAATTTTGAGTACTTGGGACTGATCTCCTCTGCCTGTAGAATCAAACACAGGACAAAGTAAGCAAACACAATCTGTCCTCCACAGTCAGAATTAATTTATTTATTGACTACAGACTGTTGAAATCTAAAACCGGCTGTTTATATAACAGTATTGTTTTTGCATTTCAGGAGTAGTTAATTAAATGAGATCATGAAAAACACATCTCTCTTTAAAGAAGGCTTGCATTGCTGCCAGGCAAACGTCTAAGGTGAATTCTCCAACATTTTGTGTGTTAAATGAGATATTTAACAATTACCATTGCAGGCTGTAAACCTACGCTCTATAATCAGAGCAATAAATAATGCTGTCGACATTTACAAGACTTACATAATCACAGAAAATATAAACACTGCACTAGCCACATATATGAGCTTATGTTTTCTACGAAAGTAAACTCCAGGGTTCATACACCTTTTGTTAAACAGTTTTTTCATGATTTTTACATTACCTTTTTAGCTGTTCATTTTAACTAAAGAAATTTTCATGACGTTTCCAACATTTTCAAAATTTTAGGGCTGTTAATCTCCATGATTCCCAAGGCTGGAAATTACAATTTTTTCCACATATTTTCAAGTTTTCCTTAGTTTTAAAAGGTAACCATTTCACCCACCAACATTTTCTCAAAATCTCAAACATGGCTATAAACAACATGGCCAAAAGTGTGTGGACAGACAAACATCATTCAAATCACTGTTAAAATTTTTGAGGCTGATAAGATTTTTTTTTAAAAATGTTTCTGAAATACATCTTTTATGCACACTAAGGCTGCATTTATTTGATTAAAAAATACAGTTAAAAACAGTAATATTATGAAATATTTTTACAATTTACAATTAAAATGTAATTTATTCTTGTGATGGCAAAGCTGAATTGTCATCATCATCATTACTCCAGTCTTCAGTGTCACATTCAGAAATCATTCTGATTTGCTGCTCAAGAAACATCTGTTATTATTATCAATGTTGGAAACAGCTGCTTAATATTTTGGTGGAAACTGTGATACATTTTATTTTCATGATTCTTTAATGTATAGAAAGAATTGTCAGGTTTCCTCTAGATTACATTTCTGTGTGAAACTCGCTTTGTGAATTATCATGCTGTATCAGAAATGTTGCTTTCAATTAAATATATTTGTCTAAGGAGATGCATGGCTGTATCGATGCTTGATTGTATGCACACTCTGCACTAGTCAGTAATACTACACAGTAATAACTGTGAAGGGGGTTTCCACATACTTTTGGCCATGTAGCATATAATGCTGCATTCGGATAGATCATTCAGTGTGTGGATAAAGAGACATTATGATATTTGGACATAAACTGATGCTCAATTTTTTCTATAATTATTGGATTACTAATGACTAATGATGAAGAATGACTCTGTCCTTTAATCAGTCATGATGTTGTATAACTCCAGAATGTTGTGTTGTCTTGGCAGGGTGCAACAAGTCTAAGCACAGACCCCTTAAATAAGAAGTGATGGGTGAGATACAAAGGACAGGAGAACATCAGAGGAGAGAGCAACTTATGTAAAAACACTGAATGTAGGAACACAGGTCACGCTCTTTCATAAATGAACATGGTTTGTTATTTAAACTGCCCAATTGCAGCTGGCTCTGACCTCCGTTTATATATTCCACTTGAAGATATCTGTGTGGCGGCAGGCTGGGCCTCTCCGTCCACATTTATTACATTTTATAACTTGGAGGTTCCCGCTTTGCAGGCTAGGGTCCTTTTCATATAGATAAATGTATAACACATTTACAACAACTGTAAGGCCCGACGCTGTCCGGTCTAGTTTTATCTAAATTATATGACACAGGAATATTAATTTTCCTGCAATATACCCTTATATGAGGCTCACCATTCGTTGGCCTCTTTTTGGGACTCATAACTTTTACTCTTCTATGGGCCTCGGGCTCTCGCCCCAGGCCATAGTATGGGGTGAAGTTTATAAGCACGCACGGCATTTTAAATTGGGTTCCCATAGTGTAAGCTAACTTACGCAATACGAGAGTACTCTCGAAAGGGAACGTCTCGGTTACTAAACGTAACCTCGGTTCCCTGAGAGAAGGGAACGAGTATTCCGTAACCCGCCTTGCCATTGTGCTTAGATCAGGGGATCGCTTCAGTCGATTTAACCTGAATCCTATGGAGTAAGGGGGGCTTTTATAGCCGTAGGCCACGCCCATTTTGGCGGGCACTGATGTGCTAGGGCGCGAAGCGACCTGATTGGTTCGCGCGTCTCAGCCGCCTCGCCATAGGTTTGTGCTCTGCTGGGGTCTGCTGTGCAGCTGCACTGCGTTTTACATATATAAAATTATAAGGATAATTTTGGCTTCAATATTCTCAAGAAAAGGAGTTTTTCCCATAGCAGAAGCTAACTTACGCAATACTCGTTCCATTTCTCTCAGGGAACTGAGGTTACGTTTAGTAACCGAGACGGTTTTTGCAGAGGGGTTTGTTCATATATAATTTGCCTGATTTTGGCTGTTGACAGTATTTTCTGATGTATGGAGTGATAAAAAGAGATATCCAAGATCCCCTCAGTAAAATCCTTTGACTCTAATATGTAAAAAAAAATTTGAACCTGGCTTTATCCAATTTTCAGATTTTTGTTCTAGAAATGTATGCAAATTAGTGCATATTTAATAAGATAATGCCTCATTTGCATATTTAAACATAACATTTCAGAAAACTTGTAATATAAAAAACGTTTGCAATTTTTTATGTAATCAATCAACTGGGGAAGTATGGTGATCTCTATTAGTTATTTTTTTACCCTATTCGCCTGGGGTGTCTTTTGTGGCATACAGATAATGATGAATTTTTTTTTTTAGGACAGTCATATCAGCCATCTAAATATTCACAACATACACTTCATACATTTAATCAAATGTTTGGCTGTTAAATAGAGAGGCTTGTTACACAGTCAATCACTGGTGTGGGCAGGTAATCAGAGGCATGTCCCACCTTGAGGAAGTTCTGCAGGGCGTCCTGGACTGTGGCACTGGGTGGCTCTCCAAACAGAGTAGTAGCGATTTTCCTCTCAATCCATGTACATTGTGACACCTACACACACAACAGGTTAATAAGAGAATCATAATAAGAACTCAGCTTATCAATGTGCAGATGGAAAATAAGGCCAATTCATTGCAACAAAATTAACAACAAAAAATAAAACACACCTAATTCAAGAAATGTTCTTTGAAAAACAAGTCGATTTATTTGAAAAGCTAATTACATAAGACAATTCATGATCTTATTATAAGGATGTTTCACAAAATATATGTTAAATTAAAAATTATTTTTGCAGCACTCATTTAGTCAGAATACAGCAGGGTTCACACATTTTTGATCAGTCAACTTCCAAACATTTCTGTACATACTTTCCTTATTACACAGATTGCACTCAATATAAAAATGCACACTACCGCTCAAAAGTTTGAGGTCAGTATGATACTTTTATTCAGCAAGGACGCATTAAATTGATCAAGAAAATGAGCAAAGACATTTATAATGTAACAAAATATTTATTTTTCATGAACTTTCTATTCATCAAAGAATCCTGACAAAATTAAACTTAATTTCAACAAAAATGCAAAGCAGCACAACAGTTTTCAACATTGATGAGAATAAGGCATGTTTCTTGAGAATGAAATCACCATATTAGAATAATTTCTGAACACTGGAGTAATGGCTGCTGAAAATTACAATTAAAATATATTAAAATAGAAAAAAAGAGTTATTTTAAATTGTAATAATATTTCACAATACTACTGTTTTTACTGTACTTACTTATGATCAAATAAATGCAGAATTGCAAAACAGACTTTATTTAACAACATTTAAGCAAATCTTACCAATCCCAAACGTTTGAATGGTAGTGTGTATTCACTACAGAAATGTATATATTAAGAAATATATACATACATATACATACATATATATATATATATATATATATATATATATATATAGTGCTGTGCAATCGATCGCGATTAATTGCATCCAAAATAAAAGTTTGTGTTTACATAATATGTGTGTGTGTATGGTGTATAATTATTATGTATATTTGAATGCACACACATGCATGTATATATATTTAAGAAATATTTGCATGTATATACTGTATGTATGTGTGTATATATATATAAAATTTATATTATATATAAATATTTTATATATAAATATAACACATTTTTCTTAAATATATACATGTATGTGTGTGTATTAAAATATACATAATTATACACAGTACACACACATATTATGTAAACACAAACTTTTATTTTGGATGCGATTAATCCATTTGACAGCACTAATATATATATATATATATATATATATAATTATTTTTATTTTTTTTCACTGATATGTCCAGGTTTTTTATGACTGTGAGAACCCTGATTTAGGCTTTAACTACCACAATGTCACAAATATGCCAAATGTTCTGTCACTCACAGCATAACACCAGCGGCCCAGCAGGTAATACGACAGAGGGTCTTCAGGTTTCAACTCAATCGCTTTATGCAGATGATCCTTGAGCCAGAGAGAGAGAGAGAGAGAGAGAGAGAGAGAGAGAGAGAGAGAGAGAGAGAGAGAGAGAGAGAGAGAGAGAGAGAGAGAGAGAGAGAGAGAGAGAGAGAGAGAGAGAGAGAGAGAGAGAGAGAGAGAGAGAGAGAGAGAGAGAGAGAGAGAGAGAGAGAGAGAGAGATTGTGGCATGACTTGTCTTTTTTGCTGATCTCTACAGCTGAGATACCACAAATATTTATCCTGAACTGTCTCGCACGAACACAGAAAAACCCACCACACGCATCTGTCATTCAGCTCCTCTCTCTCTCACTGCTAGCTCACCTGCCAGTGCTCTGCAGGTGTGTGGTGTTTGGAAATCTAGCTGACAGCTAAGATAAATGCTACGTGTATCAGAGACTGATCTTCTCTTATGAAATATGTGTGTGTGTGTGTGTGTGTGTGTGTGTGTGTGTGTGGTACCCTCATTCCATTTTCTCTTGTCTCAGATAAGATTATGAACACTAACTCTCACAGAAGCTGATGTTATGCTCCCATCAACACATACAACAATTGAAATCAACTGAAATGACCTTATGCTGAGATCACTGTATCATTCACTGCTTTTAAACTCTTCTCTACATATCTACATTTTTGCAATCCAATTAAAACATAAGAACATCTAGAACACTGCGTAAAGAACCAACATTCACAAACCAGGGTAAAAAGGCTTTTAAACTCACCTTAAAAAGGTAGCCATTTTTAATTTTATTCTGAATAGATTCATATTCTGTCAGGAGTCCACAAAGTATAGCATACCTGCACAGAGAAAAACAGAAAAGAAAAGAGAACAATTACTAATACATGAATAGAATTTATGCATAATTTCATTAATTAATTATAATTATTATTATTATATAACCTATTATTAATAATATATCACCTGTTGCCATTCTACAAAACTTCAGCATTTGTACATTTTAAACAATATTT
The DNA here is from genome assembly GCA_039654105.1 of Coreius guichenoti. Lineage (NCBI taxonomy): Eukaryota > Metazoa > Chordata > Actinopteri > Cypriniformes > Gobionidae > Coreius > Coreius guichenoti. The sequence goes on along the minus strand of CM077179.1, from coordinate 12,271,099 downwards.
TCATGCTATGAATTAATTGTCAGGTTTATGTTGTTTTTATGGACTAAGTTTTTCATTGTTCCCCTGTGTTTCAGTTCCTGCTTTCCCGCTCTGTTTGTTTCTGGTTACCAATAGATTTGTGCACCTGTGTCTTGTTCAGTTAATCACAAAAGAGGATAAAGAAAAATTGTAATCAAATATGGATAAAACAACGTAACAGCTTGCACAAGAATGGAAAGACAATTCTGAAGAACAAAGGGGCATATATATATATATATATATATATATATGAGGGCATATATACACAGGATAATTATTAACTGAACCAGAGCTGTTGAAAAACACACTAAAACATAATTGTGATTTTAACGGTAACAGACTGTAATAATGCTAGGGTACATTTAATGTAATTGTATAATATACACTGAAAAAACGTAAATTAATATTCCCAGAATTCCCTGTGTGACACTTCACATTTCACGTTTCTTAATTTTATCTCATCAGTTATGTTCAGTAGGGTTTTATGTTACATCATGTTGTTAAATGAATGTTTATTGCACTGTTTTAATGTCATGTGTATGGTGGTGTTTAGTGTTTGTGTGAATAACACTGTGTGCAGCTTCTATATATTAGTATTTACCTTCTCAGCTTGTGATGAGCTTTGATTCATCATGTGACTTTCTCATCACCACCTGTTATTGGTGGTTGTCAGTGTATCGCAAAGGTACAAAACAGATATTAGTACTTCAAAAGGTTGGTAAATTAACATTACACTGTTAAAAATTTAAGTGTAAAATTACAGTATATTCCAGGATAAAGGGGGGTAACACACAGTTCCAGCCAGTCTCATGTTAATCTTGAGTACCTACAGAGTAGCACTGCATCCTTCATATCTCAAAAAAGTCTTTAGTTTTATTAGATTTATAAAAGACAGATAAGCTGTACCGACTCTCCGGAAAAAGCCGAGCTCCAGGAGGCGTGCCGTGCGTGGAGCTAAAGAATCACGAGCGTGCGCGTGCACACACACACACACACACACACACACACACAGACACAGACACACCACGTCATGACATCATAGACTCTCTATTCGTTCCGGTTAAATCACAAAATAAAATGTACACAAATGTGTCCCTGGATTCGAACCCAGAACCGAACCTCAGACATGCTCGCCGGACAAACACTCTACCACTGGACCGCGAATCTATGTGAAGAATCTCAGAACTGACAATATTGTATTATGCTATAGTTAGGAGATGTAACGTTAAGGATGAAACTATCACGTTAAACACGACTTCTCATGACTTCCCCCACTCACCCACTTTTTAAAACAAAGTTAAGCCACTGCATCGCATTATGGATAACTTTTGATTCACTATACGTTCGTGTTGTTTACATTGTATGCACTTATGCGCCGATTTCCAACCAAACAGACATTTGATGCATTTTACTCACCGCCTGCAACAATCTGCAAATCCAACGGGCCTTGCTTATAAAACATTCGTCACCGAAAATGCCGGAAACACACTTGAAAAACAAACTACATCCACTGTTCCCTTAACACTGTTCCCTTAACGCTGGGTTCTTTGGGAAGCTGAACATGGTTATCTTTCCCTCACAACCAAAAACACACTTCTTTGGTGGCATTGTTAAAAAATCCTTCTCGACTTGCGTTACCCGAATGATTGGCGTGCTCTCTCCTGCTCTGGTTGGTGTGTGCGCACGCTTTTCTGGAAGAAGTGTCCATACAATGATTTTCCGCCCTTTATGATGTCATACAGGGCTATACTCGGAAAAAAAACTTTCCGAAACTTGGGAGAAACCGGAAGGAGTATTTTTGGCACAGAAATACTCCGTCATACGTCCAATTCATTTTTTGAAACTTTGGCCATGTTTAGCATGAGAATCCAAATCTTTAACAGTGTAAAAAACTCAGAATGCATGAAATAGCATTAGACCCCCCCTTTAATAATTGCATGACTTTCACAGTAAATCCAGTTGGACTTCTCTTGTATCTGACTGCACTCTTGAATACTGTATTTCTACAGTGTATATATAATATGAAGGTACCCAGCATGCAGTACGGCTTGAATAGATTATGCTGTGGAGTTTCTTGATTCTTGTTGGTTTTATCTGTGCTGCTGAATTTATTTTTGGTTCACTTTTAACAGTGTGTTGTTTATTTTGTAATGTTCAGAATTTATCTTTATTATTATTATTATTATTATTATTTGTTGAGTCTCACCATTGTTGTGTTTTATATGTCGAGTATTGATGTCTGTGCATCATTAGGTGATGAGGAAAAAAATGATGTGTTGCAAGATGATGTCACACCTTTCAAAGATAAGTCTATAAGTACTATTGTGAAATATCCATCTACAAACAATTATGAATTTGAAATAAGATATTGGTAAATATTTATGCTGCAGTAACTCTAATAATAGTATAGTCTGACTAACTTAAAATAAGCCAATTAGCTTATTTAATATTCTAGCTTGTCATTGTTTTAACAAATGTTTTCATTTGTCTCACTTCTGACTTGGCTAGACCAGAAATTTGAATATGGATATACAAAGATCCCAAGCAAACAGAAAACAATTACAGTACTAAACAATATAATTTCTTACAGTGGCATGGTTAAAGACAACTTTATCATGCAAATTCACAGTAAATTACTGTAAAACCTAAAATTTTGCTACAGTATTTTTTACGGTAAATTTTTGGCAACCACAGCTGCAGTTATTTTACCATAAATTTAACAGAATTTTTTTTACAGTGCAGAGCTGCGACATGCTTTGATCGCACACGCCGCGCGGTCACGTGGTCCATGGAGCTCTCAAAAGCTCCAAACAACTCCGCGCTGTCAATATGTTTGAATGGGTTTAAGCAGGACAGACAGCAGTTTCTGTATACATGCAGACTACACTCACAATAACAATAAAACGTGCTTTTGTAAAATAAAGAGAACAAACAGGATGCGCTTTCTGCCGTCTCGGTCTCCATGAACTGCAGCGCATCACCGAAACTCAGCGTATATCATGTTGCTACTTAAGGCTGTGCATTACAGTGATTTTACTGAAAGAAAGAAATAAAGAAAGTAGGTGAAAGGGCTGATGTGCGTGTGTACGTGTGCTGTGTAGTTAGTGTTTTGAGGGGCCGGTTGAGAGGTGATCAAAGCTTTTCCACCATAGTGATGTAAATCCTGCTGGTACTCACAGTCAGACAATGGAGCCAGGCACAAACACCTTTTATGTGCACGATCAAGGGGTGAAGAGGTCAAATGACTGCCACAGGAGGTGAGAGGGGCTTTGATTGGGGGACAGAGCCTGTATCCAAAAGGCTTCGACCTTGAGCTCACCAAAGAGAAACTCAATACTAGCACAGATGTAACGTAATGGATGGACTTACTATACTCGGTTACACTGGGGGGCGTTGTGTGTGCGTGTGTGTGTGTGCGTACTGTGGGAATTAAGCTTTTTTACTTGCTGTTTAGACTGCAAATCCATGACAAAATAAATGAAAATGAAATGCATGCAGGAAGGGATCCAAGTAACAAAAAGACTGCAAGAGCATTTTAAATCACTGATGAAGTCAAGATCGTGCCGCACTGAATAGTCTCAGCCATAGGTGGCACATCCATGGACCACCCACGGCCTGTTCACTGACCATCTGAACATCTCAATCTAGCAAGATTTAATCTGATTGGCTGACTTTGTGCAACTTTTGAGAGTAAGACCATACAGTTTATGATGTATATCTAGAAACCAAATCACATTTACTAAGGCTGAACTAATGAGATGAGAAATTAAAGTTTGCCAGGTTATTTGTGCACTTAATAGCAATTAAACTAGATATGCACAAATAAAATGGCAAATTCCCATTTGTTTTCTAAGTTATGTCTGTGTGATCAGAAATTATGCAAGAACTATACACCGACCAGGCATAACATTATGACCACCTTCCTAATATTGTGTTGGTCCCCCTTTTGCTGCCAAAACAGCCCTGACCCGTCGAGGCATGGACTCCACAAGACCCCTGAAGGTGTGCTGTGGTATCTGGCACCAAGATTTTAGCAGCAGATCTTTTAAGTCCTGCAAGTTGCGAGGTGGGGCCTCCATGGATCGGACTTGTTTGTTCAGCACATCCCACAGATGCTCGATCGGATTGAGATCTGGGGAATTTGGAGGCCAAGTCAACACCTCAAACTCATTGTTGTGCTCCTCAAACCATTCCTGAACCATTTTTGCTTTGTGGCAGGGCACATTATCCTGTTGAAAGAGGCCACAGGCACCAGGGAATACCGTTTCCATGAAAGGGTGTACATGGTCTGAAAAGGTAGGTGGTACGTGTCAAAATGGATGGCAGGACCCAAGGTTTCCCAGCAGAACATTGCCCAAAGCATCACACTGCCTCCGCCGGCTTGCCTTCTTCCCATAGTGCATCCTGGTGCCATGTAATCCGCAGGTAAGTGACGCACACGCACCCGGCCATCCATGTGATGTAAAAGAAAACGTGATTCATCAGACCAGGCCACCTTCTTCCATTGCTCCGTGGTCCAGTTCTGATGCTCACGTGCCCACTGATGGCGCTTTCGTCGGTGGACAGGGGTCAGCATGGGCACCCTGACTGGTCTGCGGCTATGCAGCCCCATACACAACAAAATGCGATGCACTGTGTATTCTGACACCTTTCTATCAGAAGCAGCATTAACTTCTTGAGCAATTTGAGCTACAGTAGCTCGTCTGTTTGATCGGACCACATGTGCCAGCCTTCGCTCCTCACGTGCATCAATGAGCCTTGGCCGCCCATGACCCTGTCGCCGGTTCACCACTGTTCCTTCCTTGGACCACTTTTGATAGATACTGACCACTGCAGACTGGGAACACCCCACAAGAGCTGCAGTTTTGGAGATGCTCTGACCCAGTCGTCTAGCCATCACAATTTGGCCCTTGTCAAACTCGCTCAAATCCTTATGCTTGCCCATTTTTCCTGCTTCTAAAACATCAACTTTGAGGACAAAATGTTCACTTGCTGCCTAATATATCCCACCCACTAACAGGTGCCGTGATGAAGAGATAATCAGTGTTATTAACTTCACCTGTCAGTGGTCATAATGTTATGCCTGACCGGTGTACATTATTATAGAAAGTCTATACACAGCTTTTGCTAAAAAAAAAAAAAAAAAAAAAAAAAACCTGTAAAAATGTAATAAACTCACTATATGCCTTGCTCAAACAGTCAAAGTGGGCAGTTCTTGGACTGAAAAAGCTGAAATGTTTTTTTTTTAATTCTTTCAAATTCTGACTATGTACCATCAGTTAATCTGTTTAGGAGGAAGGATGACTGAGAATGAAGACTGCATCACCTTGTTGAGGCATCACTGCAGGACAGACAGTTTAAGAACATATTTCACCTAAGTTTTAGCAATTTCTCTGTCTGACTAGTGGCTACTGTGACACAATGGTGCAAAGAAGGACTGTTAAAGTAAATTCTCTACACCAAAAATAGGATGACCAAACGCAATGGAACATCACAAAGTTTGCGATGAGATCTCTGGGGGGCGATTACCTTAAAATCAACAGCTCTATTGCAAAACCAAATGTGCTGCCTACATAGACAGCACTTTAAAGTAATCATAGACACACTCTTGACATAAAGGCGGTTTCTAACATTATGCTGTTCTTTATTTTGGCCAAATTCCAAGACAGCATCAAATATATCCTTCACGGATAACGTAATCCCAAAATGCACTGCAACAAGCTAAGTGAAATAAGCTACCCAAGATGAAAGGGGTTTATAAAGATACATTGGTAACACTTTACAGGTTTTGGAATGGAGCTAACAAAGTAAAAACAGCCCAAACTAATAATACAATCATGATTACTTACCAAAAAAAAATGGCACTGCATGGACATAAAGTTAGAGATCACCATAAATTGTTTTTAATGTGTCTAAAACATGATGAATTGCAAATAAATTTGAACTGACATACCAGAAGTGATTACTAATAACAACTGCTGGCAGAGAGAGTACAGGTGGGGAGAAGGTTGCTCAATGTTCCCGGGGCTAATTCCTTCCCCCTCCTTTCACAGATTGGGTTGTGAAGTGTTTATATTAATTGCTGTCATGTTCTGGCAATGCCCAGAGGCCTGAACATTTAACCACAGCTAAGCAATAGAAGCCAGTGGCAGAATGTCTGCTGTCACATGTCTGACACATTTCCCCACTCTAGGAATCTGGGGTTTCCCTCCACAGAGGCATTATGAATAAACATCCCCAATAAAAAAAAGTGTTTACCAGAAGATACTTTGTGAACAAGAAAGTATCAAAAAATGACTGTATCAAAGTAATACCAGTAGAAATAAACCAGCAGCAGATATGCTTGCGAAGCAGCAATGTATTGAAATTTCTATTATTTATTTTTCTCCAGATTTGTCCAGCAAGTTTAAGAAATTCATAGTTTACTTTATTCTATTAAAAGAAAAAGTTATTTTAAATTGTTAAAAAATGTAAAAAAAACAAAAAAAAAAAACAGTTAAAAACATTTATAAAACAAATAAAAGAAAGAAAGAAAGAAAAAAAAATGCATCAAGCATGAGGAAAACAGTTGCAGCTTGTATGCAAATAATTAAGACGAGACATCTTAAACTGGTGAAAAGAGGAGATAGATCTCAAAGACCTAGGTAAACCATTCCAATCAGAAGGGGCTTTAAATTTAAAAGCTCTCCTCCCAATTTCTTTAATTATATTTGGTACACAAAAGAAAAAATGGTCAGTGTCTCTTAAGCTATAGGATGATTGATATGGAATCAAGTGTTGTTTCAAATAGGATGGATTATTTGAGAAAATGCATTTGTGAACAAACTGCAACCAGTGAAACTGTCGTCTAGCATTTAGTGAAAGAAGATTCAGTGACTGATACATTTGACAATGATGAGTTCTAAATGGGCACCTCAGAACAACTCTGCAGAGACTATTGTAAATCACATTCAAAGGTTTAAGAGTGGTATCGGCTGTGTTCTTATAAACAACATCCGCATAATCAATTATAGGCAATAATAGTTGAGTAATAATTTTTAATCTAATCTGTTTTGTAAAACAATTAATTGAGCGGTATAACATTCTTAAGATACAGTTTATGTTTTTCGCAATAGAATCAATATGAGGTCTGAAGGTAAGTTGGGAGTCGAGCCAGAGGCCCAGATATTTAAACTCCTCAACATTCTCTAGAGGTGTACCATCCAGAAATTTAACCTCAAGAGAATTATTTTGCTTATGAAATACAGATCTGGTTGCAAAAAGCATGCTATAAGACTTCTTTTTATTCAATAAAAGCAGATTAGAAGAGAACCATGTTTGAATAAGATTGAAATCAAATTGAAGTGAGGTTTGAATCCTAGATATATTGTGATTAGACGTATACATAACTGTGTCATCTGTGTATAGATGAATCTGACAGTCTGAGCATATTTGTGGTAGCTCATTTATAAAAATGGAAAATAAAAGGGGCCCTAGGGAAGAACCCTGATGCACACCCGTTTGCATTATTCTAGGCTGGGAGAGAGCAGCATTAAAAGACACGCTTTGACGTCTGTAATGAAGATATGAAATAAACCACAGAATAGCTGATTTGGAAAGACCAATAGCATATAGTTTGTCCAGGAGAATATAATGACTGACCATGTCAAACGCCTTAGTAAGGTCAATAAAAAGTGCACCAGTAGACCTGTTGTTATCTTGTGCAGAAAAAATATCATATGGTAAATGCTGTAAGGGCTGTAACTGTAGAGTGATTGGGTCTAAATCCAGATTGATTTGGAGTGAAGAGGGAAAAATCATTAATATATTTAGACAGTTGCTTAAAAATAAGCTTTTCGAATATCTTAGCTACATTACTGATTATAGAAATAGGTCTATAATTGTTGACATCAAGTAAGTCACCGCCTTTGTGTAGTGGTATTACTTTCGCAAATTTCCACATTAATGGAATTACACAGGTGGAAAGTGATAATTAAATAAATCACATAGTGGAAATGCTAGGATATGAGAAGAAAGTTTAATAAACTTAATGTCTAGACCATCAAGAACAGCGCCATTAGAATATTTTATTTCTGAGATTGCCTGTTGGACATCAGAAGGATGAATTGTTGAAAATGAGAATGAAGTATTGTTCACAGAAGTATTTGTTATATTAGAATAGGAGAGGTCAGATGATTGAGAACAACAAATAGAAGAAAAGTGCTGGTTGAAGGCAGTGGCCATTGAAATAGGGTATGTTATATGTTACTGTTAACTCTAAGTTTGGAAGGAAAACGTATTGGTTTTGTTAATTAAAGAATTAAGTCTCTTCCAAAATTGCTTAGGGTTTTTGATGTTATCTGATAACGAGTGCTTATAGTAATTTGATTTTGCATTCCTTGTTTTAGTTGAACAGGCATTTCTTAGTTTCTTATATTCCGACCAATCAGCAGCGTCCTTTGTCGTGTGGTATCTGACCCAGGATTTATCTCGTTTAAATAAATGTATTAAATCTCCGTCAATCCACGGTAAATGGCTACCCTTGACCTTAATAGATGTCCAAGGTGCATGTTTATCTATGACTTTAAGAACCTCTGAGAGAAATAAGTTCCAGGCGTCTTCAACATAAGGGATTATTTGAAATCTGGACCAGTTAATACTAATTAAATCTTGGATGAAGGCCTCTGTGTTCAGTTTTTTACACTGCCTTATCCTAATTACTTTAGGTGGCAGACAGGGTGGTCTTATTTTCCAAAAACAAAAAACAATTAAATGATCACTAAAACAATCAGGTAATACACCAGATTGAGAAATTCTATTTGGGTGAGTAACCAAAATCCAGTCCAGAAGAGACTTAGATGTATTAACTACCCTAGTCGGATCAGTAATGAGTTGAGTAAGGTTTAGACCATTAAATACATTTTTCTCATGAGAAGATGAACGATCCAGCCAATTACGATTGAAATCATCCAGTAAAATCAACTCGTTTGCATGGTCTAAAGAATTAATAGCAGCAAGAATACAATTTGTCGATTCAACAGGTGAATTCGGAGGTCTATATATGTTACCTATAGTTATCTGCTTGTTTTCATGAAAAGCAATATTAATAAATAAGCATTCAAAATGTACAGCTCTCTCCTTTGGCATAATGAGTTAGATGATAAATGAGAAGAGATATAAGTGGCTACTCCCCCACCACGAGTACCCCTGTCTGCTCTATACAGAGTATAACCATCAAGTTTAACATCTGCATCGGATATATCACTATTCAGCCACGTTTCAGAAAGTGTGATAACGCTGGGCTTATAGTAAGAAAGCCAAGCTCTTAGCAAATCAACTTCATGTACCAAACTCCTAATATTCAAATGAATAACGAATAAACCTTTACCTATAATGAAAAGGGCGAAGGGGAGGGGAGAGCATATCACACAAATATTTACAAACATTTACCCACAAACACAAACATATATACACGCATACCTCCATGCACACACAGAAACACACAAACTGGCCAAGCCAAGGCATAGCCATAGCCTAAAAAAAAGAAGGAAAAAAAAAAAAATGCAGGCTAAGGCCGCAGACTATTAACTGGGAATGCTTTATACATATCCAAAATGTTTCCCTGTGTACAGACTTCATTATGAGACAGCCCGTAGGCTATAGAAAAATGAAGAGAAGGGAGAAAAAAACCCCCCCAAAAAAACAAGTAATATTTATCAGAGAAACATCTCAATATTCTGGACTGAGAAAAAAATAAAAATAAATTATAAGTCATTTCCATATCATATAAACCTTCAAAATGTAAACAATTAAGTCCCGCTTACGCTACTGCAAGCAAACAAACAAACAAACATCATCAAAAACCACCAAAACCTTTTTAAACAATAATCTACCTTGAACAAACGGGAGCAGTCCGTCAATCAGGTAAAAGTTGTAATTCCTGAAGAAACTTTTCACCTTCCCCAGGGGTCTTGCACAGCACCGATTTACCATCAGATATGATCTTGAACGTGCCAGGATAATGCAAGGAATAATCCATGTTGAATTCACGGAGTTTCTTTTTAATATCATCAAACTCCCGACGCTTTTGGAGAAGACTGGTACTGAAATCGGGGAAGATGTGAACACGTTTATCGTTGTACTTGAGTTCATCTTTTTCACGGGCAAGTCGTAGGATTTTAAACTTATCCTGAAGACTGAGGAGTTTTACCAGGATAGGCCTCGGAGCAAAATTCTTCCGGTTCTGCAATTGATGCATAGGTGAGCGGTGAACCCGCTCTAGAACTGGAGGTACCGGGAAGTTCTCCTCACCCAGAAGCTGCTGAATTAGGCCTCCGATGAATCCGTAGATGTTTTTACTCTCTGCTTTTTCAGGAACATGAATGAAGTGAAGATTGTAGGCCCTTTCAGTATCATCCAGTTTATCCCGCAGGTAGGAATTTTCACCCTTGAGTGACTTCAGGTGTATTTGTATGTCAGATAAATTGTCCTCATTGGAACTGACCCTGTGTTCAAGCTCCGCTACATGCTTGCGTAACGTTGTAAGAGAGCCATGGATCGACGTTAAACTTGACTGAATATTTTCTATTTTTGCGTCAAAGTGTGATAACATTTCAGCTTTCAGTTGTTGTATAGTGTCCACGACAAACTTATTGGTAACCGATTGATCCATGATAGACATCAAGCACTTTAAATCAGGGGCTTGGAGGACGTTGTTTATATAAAGCGTCAGTTCACAAATATAAATTGCATTCGTAGCGAGATAATGAAATGATTTACGAGTTATTTGAAGGCAAATCAGATCATGTTCATCAAATGCTCACGCCGCCCCATGCTCAGCGTCATATGACTCTACTGTTAATTCTGACCGGTAACAAAGCTGACTCATTAATTCCCATTCATTTTTACAACTGTCTGCACAGTATCTAATAATACTCAGAATGACGCTTGGTAATACCGATGGAAATATGACCAAATTTTCATTTTAAAATACTGCAATATGTAATATACACAACTGTTCAAAAGTTTGGGGTCTGTAAGAGTTTTGTTTTTAGAAAGAAATAATACTTCTATTCAGCAAGGATGCATTAAATTGATCAAAAGTGACAGTATAAATGTAAACTTTCTATTCATTAAGGACTCATTATATTTCACAATATTATTAATATTACTGTATCATTGGTCTAATAAATGCAGCCTTGGTGAGCATAACAGACTTTTTTAAAACATTAAAAAAATCTTACCAACCTCAAACTTTTTTTAATGGAAGTTGCTTGTGATGCTTGTAAATTGCTTGATGAGGAATTGATGTACCTCAATTTTAAGTCGCTTTGGATATGCATCTACTAGGGGTGTGACAATACACTCACAAGACAAGATGATACACGATACTGGGTTCACGAGAACAAACATTTTTAACACTATTTTTAAGAAATCTTCAATTACGAAATATATGACTGGAAAAATACTACGTCTTTTATTCGAATAAAAGTTACAAAATGCAAAACAATGCAGGTGCATTTTGAAATATTTTAACCCTTAAATGCATACCTCGGGTCTTTAGCGACCCGGGACGTCACTCTCTACCCTCCTCCTCGTTAATTTTTTAAAGTTAGACATCAACCTTATTAGTATTCCTCAATCAAGTCATTATAAATAATATAACAAGAAAAAAATAATAAAATTATAAAAGAAAGCCTGTTTTTCCATTACTTTTTGTAAAAATTGTATAGGGTCGGTAACGAATTGAATTGAATCTTTAATGACAAAATAAGTGCAATTCACCTTTATTCCACAAGGTGGCAATGTCTGATACACAATGATGAAGTGACGATTCACTCATACTTACTGCAAACAGAAAACGAAAGAATAGTAAGTATAATCTGCAAAACTTAAAATAGCTCAGTGATTTACTGCAGAGCAAGTACTGAACGCAATCAAATATTAGTGTCTCTGTCACTTGGTGGATCTGGTGAAGAAGCTGTCAGCGATCAGAATATTGATTTTGAAGATGCTGAAAATGATAGTTTTGAGAATATGTTTGCTGAATCAGATGCTGAATGTACTGGGAAATGAGCTCTGACGAGGACAGTATAAAACATCTGCTCAAACTGAACCCTTCCAAGCTCCAAAAGGTAACAAAATATGCTTTATTTTATTCTTCTATAAATGTTACTGAAGTTTTATATTATCGCGACAGGTAGATATCCATGTGTGTTAGATATAGATACGAGTCGGTAAAGACCCGAATATGTAAGAATGATTGGCGAAACAGTCATGCATTTAAGGGTTTAAACTAATCATCTTGTGATTAATGTCACTTTAGTTCTATTTTCTGAGTAAAAGACGTGTAAAAGGATTGCCACAAACGCGAGTTTTTAACCTCAATGAGAAAGTCACACTTTAATATCGTGAGATCTCGTGACACGTGATCTCATCACACCCCTAGCATGTGCATTTTTGAATGCATTCTTTCTAGCATCTATTTGCATACTAATTTGTGAGTGGTGCATTCATGCATCCATTTAACCCTTGATAACCTCCTATAAAGTTCAAACAAGTTGCATGCTCACTGTGGACAGTCAAGTATAAGGTGGCTCTGATACAGCATGTTGTTCATGCAGAACCAAAGTCTAAATCCCAGTACTCACAACTTTATTCTTTTGCTGCCTTGCAAGCACTGATATTTCCTTCAGGAAATGCAAATCTAGTTTCATAATTAAAAAGAGTTCGAGTGAATGAGTTCGAGTTCATCGAAGGACGAAAATTCTAGAGTGCTAAAGAAAACAAGCAGATGTTTGTGTACTTTATTACTCTATTAGTGTAGTTCTTCATGCTTAGAACAGGTCGGGGAGGTTTGTGAGCTTCAGGCAGTTTCCAGTGTTCTGGATTGAAACTTCTGTAAAGTTTATTCTATCTTGAAATGTGTGTGTTTGGGGAGGATGGGGGAGAGATACAGAGAGAAAAGAACAGAACAAAAAAATGACACTAGAAGAGAAAGAGAAAAGATTTGTACAAGAAAAAGTGTGGTTTGGCCATAGGTTGTTTCTGACAGTTGCTTTGAGTACTTTCGGTGAGTTGAAATATTATATAGACTCATACACACTCCTGCATACACAAACATGCACCACACAGAAAGAAAAGAAGAAGAAGAAGAAGAAAAAGAAAAAAAATCAGCAGAACACTAAGACTTGCGGCTGCCAGAAGATTATGTAAGTTTAACCAGTATTTTCCTCATGGGCAAAGAAATCCCCTGAGCAACTGACCACAAACAAAGAGGTCTAAGAGTTAAACTAATCGACAGAAAGAACAGATTCCTTTCACCTCTCGGTTCAGAACAGAAAGTTCTCTCTCATCACCTTGGGCTGAGCATTCAGTAAAGTCTCAATGACAAGAGCTGCCATTGCCATTCAAGGTCAAACTGCCGCTCTGTGTGCAGGGAAAACCAGCTGTGACGTGGAATAGAAGGACAAATGTCCAACTCAAACCATGAGACACCGACAGAAACCTTCAGCTCAGGGAATCTGACAAAATAAATGTCAAACCCAATCAACCAAACTAATTACACATAAAAAGAAGAGCTGTAGACGGACACAAACTCTGCATTGTATAAAAAAAACTGCATAAATTACAGTTTTACAATTTCTGGCTGGTGCACCACCATGCTAGAATGTTGTGCGTGGTTGCCAGGGTGTTGCTATGTGGTTGACAAGTCTCTATGATGCCACAAATAGTGTGCTATTACTTTTCTAAGGGATCATATTTATGATTTTCAACTAGTGCTTAAAAACTTTGAAAGAGGGATTAAGCTATATTTTATGGAAGCTTGTTTCCGCCATAGAATAAAAAAAAGGTCATTGCGACTTTTTATCTCACAAAGAGTTCTAAAGTCAGAATTGCATGATATAAAGTCACAATTGAGTATTATAAAGTCAGAACTGCAAAACATAAACTCTCAATTCTGACCTTTTTTTCCTCACAAAAAGTCTATATCTCGCAAGTCAGAATTGTGAGATAAAAAGTCGCAATTATCTTTTAAATTGTTGTATTCCGCGGAGGATACAAGTTCCCATAATATTTAGCCACTATTAAATGTAAAAATTTTATCATCCAGAAATCAAAATAAAAATTTAAAAAGAAAAAAGAAAAGTAATGGCACACCTTTCCTCAAAAGGTGTCATCATTTAAGGAATGATTTATTTCCGCTAAATAATGTATGAACATTTAATACTTAGGTTCAGTTGTTTGTTCAAATGTCTAATAAAAACTGATTACCTGTGTAAATCATTCTACTGTTCATAAGTTTAGGGTCAGGAAGGTTTTATTCAGCAAGAATACATTAACAAAAAAAATGACAGTAAAGACATTTATAATAAACTTTCTATTCATCAAAGAATACTGAAAAATAAAATGTATCATGGTTTCCACTAGAATTTTAAGCAGTTTTCAACACTGATTATAAGAATAAATGTTTCTTGAGCAGCAAATCAGGATATTAAAATGATTTCTGAAGGATCATGTGACACTGAAGACTGGAGTAATGATGCTGAAAATTCAGCTTTGCTTCACAGGAATAAATTACATTCTAAAATATATTAAACAGAAAACAAATTATTTATTTTAAATTGTAATAATGTTTCACAATTACTACTGTTTTTACTGTATTTCGATCAAATACAGTGGTGGTCAGAATTATTGGCACCCCTGGTAAATATGATCAAAGATGGCTGTAAAAATAAATCTGCATTGTTTATCCTTTTGATCTATCATTCAAAAAATTAGCAAAAATCTAACCTTTCACTGAAGTAAAAGAATTGAAAGCGGGGGGTAAATCACATTATGAAATAAATGTTTTTCTCCAAAACACGTTGGCCACAATTATTGGCACCCCTAGAATTTTTTATGAGTAAAATATCTCTGAAGTATATTTCCATTAATATTTAAATTTTTTAGCACACCAGGGTGACTAGGAACATGAAATTGTCCATCTATGACGTCTTGTTTCACAGGAGTATAAATATGTATAAATAGTATAAAACACAAAGGCCAAATTCCCTTAATCATTCATCACAATGAGTAAAGCCAAAGAATATAGTTCTGATGTGCAGCAAAAGATTGTTGAGCTTCACAAAATAAAAAGTGGCTGTAAGAAAATAGCTAAAGCATTGCAAATTCCCATTTCCACCATCAGGGCAATAATTAGTTCCAATCAACTAAAGATGTTATGAATCTGCCTGGAAGAGGACGTGTGTCTATATTGTCTTAATGCACGGTGAGGAGAAGAGTCTGAGTGGCCTCACTCTCCAAGGATCACAGCTGGAGAATTGCAGAGATTAGTTGAGTCTTGGGGTCAGAAAGCCTAAAAAAATTAATAAATAAATAAATAAATAATAAAAAATAAATAAATAAATAAATAAAACAACCCCTACATCACCTCATGTTGTTTGGGAGGGATTCAAGAAAAATCCTTCTTGCTCATCCAGAAACAAACTCCAGCATATTCAGTTGTCAGACATGACTGGAAATTCAAAAGGGACCTGGTTCTATGGTCAGATGAAACTATAAAAAGAGCTTTTTGGCAGCAAACCCACCAGAAGGGATAAAAAGTACCCCATGCCCAGGGTTCAGATACATGGTATCATGGATTCTAGCAAATACCAACATAAAAAATCAAAACCTGAGGGCCTCTGCTAGAAATCTTATAATGGGCTGTGGTTGGATCTTCCATCAGGACAACAATCCAAAACAAACATCAAAATCAACACACAAATGTGTCACTGAGCACAAAATGAAGCTTCTGCCATGACCATCCCAGTCCCCTGACCTGAACCCTATAGAAAATGAGTGGGGTGAACTGAAGAGAAGAAGCACCAACATGGATCTGGGAATCTGAAGGATCTGGAGAGATTCTGTATGGAGGAATGGTCTCTGATCTCTTGTCAGGTGTTCTCCAAACTCATCAGGCGTTATAGAAGAAGACTCAGAGCTGTTATCTTGGCAAAAGGAGGTTGCAAAAAGTATTTAATAAAAGGGTGCCAATTGTGGCCAACGTGTTTTGGAGAAAAGCATTTATTTCATAATGTGATTTACCCCCCACTTTCAATTATTTTACTTCAATGAAAGGTTAGATTTTTGTGAATTTTTTGAATAAAATATCAAAAGGATAAACAATGCAGATTTATTTTTACAGCCATATTTGATCAATCTATTTGAATTTAAATTACTAAATGTAAAATGTTTTGCACTGAAATCCTACACTGGTTCTGCTCATGTTGTCGGCTCATGAATATGGCCAAAAAAAACAAAACAACAATACCACAACAAGCAGAGTCATGGCAGTGCACTAAGAACAGAATTTAAATGAGCTGAAGGCTAGATCCTCAATGAAAACCAACTGTAATGCCAAGGACAGATAAAAGCGGCAGTAATTGAAGTGTATGTGTGTAGGTCACAACGACTCTCCTCTGGGCTCCATTCGATAATCCTGGCATCTTTTCCTGAGAGATTTTGCATGATTTTGCATGATAAAGTTGCAATTGCATATTATAAAGTTAGAATTGCGAGATATAAACTCTCAAACTCTCAAAAGCATTGCACAGAGATTTACACAGGCAAAATACAGACATGGAGATCAGTGAACATACCTTCATTAAGACACCCTGTAACCAAACAAATGCAAACACACAAAGAATCACAAAAAATCTGAGCACCAGAATGCATCACTGCATATTACACTATTTAACTGATTGGCCACCATCAAAACAGTCAAACCATTACAGCTCACAAAGAATTAAACTAAAGGGAGCCAAAACTGATCTGATCTATGGAAAGCTGTCTTGCATTCAAAAGGATTCAAATGTTGCCCTGGTCTTGACTAAGGGACTATGATTTCTGATGATATTAATCTTTTAAAATGCATAACTTGATATGTTTCATGATGCAATACACAAAGCTATGAAGCACATTTAATACAGACACATCAGATGAACGTGTCATCATGAGTCTTTCAATGTGAGGAAATATCTGTATCTCAATATATTTCAAACTATATATAGTTTAATATATAATTTAAATGTTATTTATTCCTGTGATGGCAAAGCTTAATTTTCAGCATCATTAAAGGGATAGTTCACCCAAAAATTAAAATTATCCCATGATTTACTCACCCTCAAGCCATCCTAGGTGTACATGACATTCTTCTTTCAGACGAATACAATCAGAGTTATATTAAAAAATGTCATGGCTAATCCAAGCATTATAATGGCAGTGAATGGCAGCCCAAAATTTGAAGCCCAAAAAAGTGCATCCATCCATTATAAAAGTAATCCATACGGCTCCGGGGGTTAATAAAGGCCTTCTGAAGTGAATCGATGGTTTTGTGTAAGAACAATATCCATATTTAAACCTTTATAAAGTAAAATATCTAGCTTCCGCCAGACCGCCTTCCGTATTTAACTTATGAAGAAAGTGTAACGCCTTACGCAGTTCAAAACGCTTACACTACGTCTGACGTCATACTGGCAGAAGCTAGATATTTTACTTTATAACGTGTTAAATATGGATTTTTTCTTACACAAACCCATCGATTCACTTCAAAAGGCCTTTATTAACCTATTAACATCAATAATTATAATGGATGGATACACTTTTTTGGGCTTCAAATTTTGGCCTGCAATTTACTGCCATTAAAATGCTTGGATTAACCAAGACATTTTTTAACATAACTCCGATTGTATTCGTCTGAAAGAAGAATGTCATATACACATGGCTTGAGGGTGAGTAAATCATGGGGTAATTTTCATGTTTGGGTGAACTATCCCTTTAAGGCCCAATATACTAATTGCGAAGTTATTTTTCGCTCTTCATTTAGGAGTAAAAAGAATTTGGAAACCTTTGCAGCGGTATACTGTTAGCGAACATCCCAACGCCGCCAATGCTGCTGAGAGTGGCGAATATGTAAACAATTGTAGCTCAAAGGTGTCTACCAGCCAGAGCAAACTTTTCCGGAAAGTTCGCTTTGGCAAGCGGTTTCAAAATCCCTAATGCCAAGTTCACACTGCACGATTTTAGCCCCGATTTTGACGTGCCGACAGGTTTTGCGAAATCGCAGACAAAATGCGTGCTTGTTCACGCGAGTGACAATCACGCAGTGTGAATTATCAAAGATGTGATCTGAGAGAATCGCCGATGAGTTGCCGACGCCAGTGAGATATTTGGCATGCTAAATATCTGGACCTGTCGGTGATTCAAAATCCTGCTGTGTGAAATGTGTTCTGACTGAAAATTACATCGGCGATGACCTACAGCCAATGAGAGAGCAAGATACAGGGCAGGGGGAAGTTAGGGGAGGAGTTATAGACCACAACATCAGTATTTTAATAGATATATTTACAATTATATCAAACAGAAACAAAACACAAACATTTGCTTGACCAGCCGCAACAGCAGCACATTGCAAAATTATTTATTTACCTCCAACTCTCTTTGCAGAACAAAATCCTTGCGCCCAGCTTTCAGCAGGCTGTCATTTTTAATAACAATTCCAGTCTCGCACGAGAACTCCAATCTGACGCACAGTACTCTCGCGTTGTTTCCTTGTCACTTCTTGTGTGTGTTTGGTTTTGAAATGTAGTTTGCAGACAAGACGGAGTTGTCGGTGATTCTTCCTATTGTAAAGTCATGAAGTGTGAAACCCCCTGTTGCCAATCCATCGTGCAGTGTGAACACAGCAGCAACTCAATGCTACCCCCGATAGATGTGCAGTGTGAAAAGAACAGTGATCTGACGAGTTTGAAAATCGTGCAGTGTGAACTCGGCATAAACAAACTCGTTTGAAATTACGTCATACCAGTTCATTCTTTGATTTCACTTGATGTATATCGGGGCCTTTAGTCCAGTCTTCAGGGTCACGAAATCCTTCAGAAATCATTCTGTTTTATTTTTATTTGGTGCTCAAGAAACATTTCTTGTTATTATCAATGTTGAAAAAACAACCCCAAACTTTTGAACAGTAGTGTATATACACTCACCTAAAGGATTATTAGGAACACCTGTTCAATTTCTCATTAATGCAATTATCTAATCAACCAATCACATGGCAGTTGCTTCAATGCATTTAGGGGTGTGGTCCTGGTCAAGACAATCTCCTGAACTCCAAACTGAATGTCAGAATGGGAAAGAAAGGTGATTTAAGCAATTTTGAGCGTGGCATGGTTGTTGGTGCCAGACGGGCCGGTCTGAGTATTTCACAATCTGCTCAGTTACTGGGATTTTCACGCACAACCATTTCTAGAGTTTACAAAGAATGGTGTGAAAAGGGAAAAACATCCAGTATGCGGCAGTCCTGTGGGCGAAAATGCCTTGTTGATGCTAGAGGTCAGAGGAGAATGGGCCGACTGATTCAAGCTGATAGAAGAGCAACTTTGACTGAAATAACCACTCGTTACAACCGAGGTATGCAGCAAAGCATTTGTGAAGCCACAACACGCACAACCTTGAGGCGGATGGGCTACAACAGCAGAAGACCCCACCGGGTACCACTCATCTCCACTATAAATAGGAAAAAGAGGCTACAATTTGCACGAGCTCACCAAAATTGGACAGTTGAAGACTGGAAAAATGTTGCCTGGTCTGATGAGTCTCGATTTCTGTTGAGACATTCAGATGGTAGAGTCAGAATTTGGCGTAAACAGAATGAGAACATGGATCCATCATGCCTTGTTACCACTGTGCAGGCTGGTGGTGGTAGTGTAATGGTGTGGGGGATGTTTTCTTGGCACACTTTAGGCCCCTTAGTGCCAACTGGGCATCGTTTAAATGCCACGGCCTACCTGAGCATTGTTTCTGACCATGTCCATCCCTTTATGACCACCATGTACCCATCCTCTGATGGCTACTTCCAGCAGGATAATGCACCATGTCACAAAGCTCGAATCATTTCAAATTGGTTTCTTGAACATGACAATGAGTTCACTGTACTAAAATGGCCCCCACAGTCACCAGATCTCAACCCAATAGAGCATCTTTGGGATGTGGTGGAACGGGAGCTTCGTGCCCTGGATGTGCATCCCACAAATCTCCATCAACTGCAAGATGCTATCCTATCAATATGGGCCAACATTTCTAAAGAATGCTTTCAGCACCTTGTTGAATCAATGCCACGTAGAATTAAGGCAGTTCTGAAGGCGAAAGGGGGTCAAACACAGTATTAGTATGGTGTTCCTAATAATCCTTTAGGTGAGTGTACACTAATAATGCAACAAAAGCACAGAAACTTCAAGCAACTGCAATTAAGTAGGTGTGTATTTACATGTTACCTTGGGGCTGTTTTTGCATGTGTTTACATTCCTGGGGTGTGGTGATGCTATCAAGAAAGTTTTTTAAGATGAGTATATCCAGAGGGGCAGGCCTGAAAAACACCTCCGGTGCAGGACACCCACACACAAGCACACCCACATATTCATTCAGACACCCACAAACACACACAGAAGCCCAGGTGCTACAAACAAGAATGTAAATATGTTTCACTTATGGGGGATAGATTTGCAAAACCTCTTGAAACCAACTTGAAATTAAAAGTTGGTATTCATTGAAATTGTTGAATAAAAGGGTCATACAATGTCACAGTAAAGTCTACCTACGCAAAAAGTTGTCAGTAAGAGGTAAGGAAGGGGGTGGGAATTATTTTAAATGGGTAGGTGAAACCATAAAAAAAATAAAAAAATAAAAACATATCAAACCGCAGGCACCAGAGTCATAGCAAATGGGAAAAACCAAGTTTAAAGTTTCTTGTAGGGCTGCAACAACTACTCGATAAAATCGTTTATTATCAATAATGAAAATATAATTGAATTTGATTATCAGTTAGTCGTGTCTGCGTGCAGTGCCTGGGAAACCATCAGCCGCTTTACAGTAGTAAATAACCCATTTCTTTTGACAAAACGCATATGGAAAATAGCGGAGGGCACATAGTGAGCTGCAACGGTAAAGGTACTGCACATGATCCCAGTTGCCCGAAACATGCTCACTGCTGGGATTTGTTATGTGGGGGGTTATATTATTTAAGCATGTTAGAAAAAAAAAAACATAAATGGAATAATTCTTGTGCTGCGTGTACTTATAAGCTGGTGTCAGGTTATATGAGAATGTGCTGTCTGTATGTTTCTTTTTTAATTCATACCACAACAGTATATAAATGTCTTCATAGAAATCTTAAAATATGTATTTTCTTCAAAAGGCAAATCAAATTGTATCTTCATTTTAAATGGACAGCTAAATGTTTAATCATGCCTAGCAATTAAAAACATTTTTTTTAAAAGTTCAATAAACATTTAATAATCTATAAGCTTTCACATATTTCTACACTAATTATATAAAACAAACTATACTGTCAGTACACCATAGTTTTACAAATGAACTAGATCAATGCTTTTCAATAGGGGTTATGCGCAACAAACTTCCGTATTCTGTAAAACAGGTCTTATCGCTTCCGGTTTAGGTCTTTTGTATGTGCTTTATTAAATATAGAGCCATTTAATAGAGGCTCCTTCAAAAGAGCGAGCAAAGATGAGCATAATGTTCATCGCATATGCAGATCAGATTGATATCTAAAAGTTTTTTTTATTTTTCTTCTTCCCACTAACATTTAGATATTTAAATCGAATAGTTATAGTAGCTAGGTTAGCTGATTAACTTAAAAGTCCATAGATATCGCCGTCAGTTTATACTGCCGTTAACACTTTCTCAGACAAGCAGATGCAATGAGACCTGTTTTCCTGTTTGTACATGTGATGTCTGGCATAAAGCCTATTCAAAGGGATGGAAACTGATAGGAAAAACATTAGGCTTAAAAGATCCTGTGGCTCCCTCTAGTGTACAACATTAATATCACAACCTTCATCTTTCATTTAAATGGCTGAGTGTTTATCATTTGCTGTTAGCCTCCTGAGCATCATACATTTATGAATCTGAGCATTTTTGCATTAATGGAAACCCGCTGCTCCAATGCACAAAGAATCTTACAGCTATTAAGACATAAACTCAAAAATAAAACATATCCCTTTAACATAATACAAGCAGCCAATCAAAATAAAGAGTTTCAGAAAAGACCAGAAGAGAAGGCCAGCAGCCAATAGCAAACTGACTTGTGTGCGTGAAGAATCAGCTCGCGTGTGCAGAACAGAACTAGCGCTTGTGGACAGTTCTGCGTGTGTGAGACCTGTCAGGACTGAGGACTCGCAGTTTTGTTATTTCTCCTGGCAATGTGCTAATTTGTGTGCACAATCATATTTTTTGTGCTAGAGTTTGGGGTTTGTATATTTTACGTGCGAGCTTTGTCACTGTGCTTACACTGCTGTAATCCACTTGCGTGCTGTTTATGTGCTGTTTTGTCCATTATTTAACGGCATAAAAGACGACAGTTGAATCATTGCTTGAATTAGTAAGAAAGAGAAAGGTGTAAAAACATATAGCCTATATTGTTGAAAATGTGCGAAGAAAGTTCACTGATGAGTTACCACTGATGAGCTCAGCCCCGGCCCAATTTAACCCATTTAAAAAATCACGCAGTTGTAAAATTATGTAAAACTGCCTAATTGGACAACAAATTAATTCGATACATGAACTCACCACTGATGACATTCTGCACACAGTGGATTGATGGATATTGCCTCTTCACCAACTTTTTTTCCTGAAATAAAAATGTAAACAAAATAAACGATGCAGAAGATGATCTGAAGATGACAAGACATAGAAGATTTGCAGAAGATGATCAAACACCTGCTCACAGCTGGACTAACAAGATACTTAACCAACAAGACTAACAATACTTCCTCTAAAGGTTTAAATAGAGGGTATGCATCGACGTCACTTTCCCGCCAGAACACGACCCCCTCAGACTGAGTGGCAGAAGAGCTGCTGCATGACTGGAGTTAATTGGGGAAAACGCGAGTAATAGAAACGGTTATCAGTTTAAACTAGAGGTTGGACTCAATATACAACTTACAACTTACCAAAGATCCAGTGATCCATGGATATTGACATGCAGCCAGGAATCGTGTTTTCCTGACATTTATATGTGCCTGATTTCGATACATAAATACATAAATATTTATCATTGTCAGTCATCACCATTTTGAGAGTGAATCCCGCATGTATATGCGGATGGGCCTATGTATTGAAGCGTGTATGTGGCTGCTTGTCAAGAATGGAAAACAAAAGTTTTATTCAAATTCTGAATATATTATAGGCCTATTAATTATTTTTTTATATCGCCTAGACAGCGCACAAAGAACGCAATCACTAAAAGCTGTCACTCATTCAATGAACGCGATCTCACAAAGTTCCTTATATTAATAAGTGAAGCTGACTACACAACACATCTTTTATTTACATAATGTCTACACTTTGTTAGAGAGGATTTCCAGTGCAGAACTCAGCACTGGACAAAAACTCGAGCGGTGAGTGGATTCTAACTTCAACACCTGTGATTGGCCATTGCGTTCAAGAAATCAACAAACATGTCTGTGATTGGTTACATTACTCACCGAAGCGAAAACACGCACTGGATCTTTTGCCAACTCTTTTTCGCTAATAATATGCTATTATGAAGAAAACCGATCCTAGACCAGCAGTTATGGGCAGCTTTTCCCTCTAAAAGCAATCAGTAGTTGAAGCAGTAGGCGGCAGTGGTTTGAGTGAGAAAATTACACACTATTATCAAGTCTGTCTCCCTCGGTCCGGAGGAGGGCACAGGGATGTCCATAAGGGTCCATGGCCAAGCCCCCCCTCTGACACCGGGCCTGGTTTTGTGTGTTTTTCGTGGCATTCATGCTGAAAACCAATGCTGCCTCTCAGTCTTTTTGCCACTCAGTGGGCGTAACCGTAGTCACTCCGGCCGACGGTGACGTCACATGCATACCCTCTATAGCAGCAATAATTTATCTGCTTCCTTTGACATTAGCTATGTTTCCATTCGCCTATTTTTATGAGCAGTTTGGGATATTGCACAAAAAAATTGCCAAGATACGCATAAATTCTATGAGCTCAATTGAGGTGGATACATTTTTTATACGATAAGAACACGTGCATAAACTACGATGGAAACACATTTAAACTAAATAAATCCCTCAATGTGCAACAAAAAACTCACACGACTTTGCCTCAACAGTGGATGTGATTGGATAACTGGACTAACCAGCAGACCCATTTCACTGCACAGCATCTCAAATGTTGGTTTGATCATTCTGAAATGCCTGAGCCAAAGTCTGTCATCAGAATGATGATGAAAGTCTTTGATGATGACAAGAATGAAGACAGGCTATATGTCACTGTCATTATAATGAATTAAAAAGTCTCACCTGCGAGGCTAAGCTGTATATCACTTCACTATATATAGAGCAAATCACAAGCGTGCAACGGCGTAGTTACGTTTAGTATGTCTTGAAATTACCAAAACGTACCAATAAATTACGTAACTGGTACGCCGTGCTGGGAAGGATTTCCATGCAGGTATGATGTTCATTCTATTCATTAGGATCAGTGTCCATATGTTTATTAACAGTTCATGTATTTACCATCATATTTTGCCAATTTCCCAAGAAGTGATGATTTTGTTCTCTTGAACAGATGGGATGGAAACGCTGCATGTTTTATGCGGTATTTCAATTTTGTGCATAAGTTAAATTCGCAACTTTGGATGGAAACATAGCTATTGAAGCTTCCATACAGAGAAGTGACTGGAGAACAGCAATTAAAGACACAATAGAAAAGGAGGATCAGAAACTGAACTAGTTGATCCTGTCCCTCCATATACACATGGACTGAGTTGCTATTGTGTTAAATTTAATTAGCAGGAAGAGAAGGACAAATAAAAGAACAGAAAGGGATGGAAAGTACAGCCAAATTAAGAGCAAATACAGGGCACACGGAACTCATAACCTCAAGATGGCCTAAACCTTTCTTCTTCCCGATTCTAGGTAGATGGTTATGTTTTCGTGAATAAGTCAAGATGTGTTATAAATTAATTAGTTAATGATTTAACTACATTAATCTACTTCAATCAAATTATATGGCAATTAATTAATTAATTAATTTAATAAATCACAATTAATTTAATGAATCAATATTTGCTGAGAAAAGCCACCATATGATGATAATTCAATAATATTTCATGGTAATTGAAAGCAAGGACTACATTTTTAAGTTTAAGTTTAATTAAACATTATGTCAAATTATGAAAATCCAGCACAAATGTCTACAGTCTATAAATACATATCAACCCGTACTCATGAAAGCTGTGATTACCGTTTTCAGCGTAGCTCTTCTTCTTTGCGAGGTCAACGGCAAAATCATGTGCATCTGCATAGGCTCTGGACAACCGCCAAAGGTACTGCCACTTCTGATCAAACTGCAAGCACATACATGACATGTGTGTAACTTTTATTAATAAGCCAGAAGCCATCGTACACTACTATTCAAAAGTTTGGGGTCAGTAAGATTTTTTAATGTTTTTGAAAGAAGTATGTTCTGTTCACCAAGACTGCATTTATTTGATCAAAAATACAGTAAAAACATTAATATTTATTTATTTAATATTTTCAATTTGAATATATTTTAAAGTGTAATTTATGTCTGTGATGTAAAGCTGTATTTTTAGCATCATTACTCAGTCTTCAGGGTCACATGATCTTTCAGAAATCATTCTAATATGGTGATTTGCTGCTCAAGAAACATCTCTTCTTATTATCAGTGTTGAAAACAGTTATGCTGCTTAATTTTTATGGAGATACTCTGATGAATAGAAAGTTCAAAAGAACAACATACACCGATCAGGCATAACATTATGACCACTGACAGGTGAAGTGAATAACACTGAATATCTCTTCTTCACCTGTTAGTGGGTGGGATATATTAGGCAGCAAGTGAACATTTTGTCCTCAAAGAAAAATAGGCAAGTGTAAGGATTTGATCGAGTCTGACAAGGGCCAAATTGTGATGGCTAGACAGCTGGGTCAGAGCATCTCCAAAACTGCAGCTCTTGTGGGGTGTTCCCGGCCTGCAGTGGTCAGTATGTATCAAAGGTGGTCCGAGGAAGGAACAGTGGTGAACCGGCGACAGGGTCATGGGCGACCAAGGCTCATTGATGCACGTGGGGAGCGAAGGCTGGCCCGTGTGGTCCAATCAAACAGACAAACTACTGTAGCTCAAATTGTTCAAGAAGTTAGTGCTGGTTCTGATAGAAAGGTGTCAGAATACACAGTGCATCGCAGTTTGTTGCAGCC
This sequence comes from Coreius guichenoti, assembly GCA_039654105.1. Lineage (NCBI taxonomy): Eukaryota > Metazoa > Chordata > Actinopteri > Cypriniformes > Gobionidae > Coreius > Coreius guichenoti. The sequence continues at coordinate 12,244,823 of CM077179.1, read as the reverse complement.
TCTTTCAGCAGGATAATGCGCCCTACCACAAAGCAAAAATGGTTCAGGAATGGTTTGAGGAGCACAACAATGAGTTTGAGGTGTTGACTTGGCCTACAAATTCCCCAGATCTCAGTCCAATCGAGCATCTGTGGGATGTGCTGTACAAACAAGTCCGATCCATGGAGGCCCCACCTCGCAACTTACAGGACTTAAAGGATCTGCTGCTAACATCTTGGTGCCAGATACCACAGCACACCTTCAGGGGTCTAGTGGAGTCCATGCCTCGACGGGTCAGGGCTGTTTTGGCAGCAAAAGGGGGACCAACACAATATAACACCTGATTGGTGTTTATTTGAAATAGAAATCTTTTGTAACATTATACATTTCTTTACTGTCACAAGTGATCAATTTAATGCACCATTGCAGAATAAAAACATTAAGTTCTTTCAAAAAATAAACCCTGACCACAAACTTTTGAAAGGAAGTTTACATACCTCCTCTTTCCTCTCCAGCAGAACATTCAGGCCGTGTGCTTTCTCTGCACCATTACAGCTGTGCAGTCGGTCTGCTTTCTGCAGCAGAGCCATGAATTCATCCACTGGTTCCTGCAGTGGCTTTCGTTCATCGCCACTTTCCTCTTCCTCAGAATCTGTCAGTGCGGTTATATACCTGTGAGCATGACAGTAAAGAGGACAGTGAGCATGTATCTGTTGTTGTGATGACATTGGCTTCATATAAGACTGAAAACCTTTAGCTATGTTTTACAGGAATGTCAATTCTTGACAACAAGGATGTCATTTACATGGTAATTTACACTTCAGTTTTACTTGGAGCTGAAGTGAAACTGAAGTGACTCTATAAGTCAAAGAGAAATCAAAACTGACCCAAATAACTTGCTTACATTCACAAGGTAAAGTGGGTTTTGAAAAGGTGGTGGTGGGTGATATGGCAAAAATATCACATCACATCACAAAATATTTTTTTAGGCAGGATCACAATCCACAATCTTATCACGATTCTTTTTCATGTTGGATTTTAAGTCACTGAGCAATACAGCCAAACTAATTTCCCTATTTTAAAATGTAGCCTTACAAGGTAACACACTAAAAAAGAAAAACTTTGACAGACAATTTAGGCCAAAGTAGGGGTGGGAGATACATCCAAAATCTTATTTTACTTTATTTAATTTTATTATTTTATCTTTAAAAAAAAAAAAAAAAAAAAAACAAGAACAAAGACGCAAATGACAAATAATAGGACAAATACAATATAAGATACAAATTAAATAAACAGTGCTTGAGTTTGATTTTTTCATAGTAGATGTATTTAACAGTAGCATTCAAGTAAGAAATTGAATACATGTAAAAATATGCAGTCAAGAGCAGTGAGTGATTTTTCCTTTGTATTTTGTTGTTTGATTAACATTAAATGACAGAGATGGCAGTAGGTTTATTAGGCTGCTGTCACTTTAAGAACGAATGTGCAGATCTAATATACTGACACAAATGCGTATCATAATATGATTATGACTGATTCTTATTAAAGCTACTGAAGTTATTCAGTCAAAAGCAGTGAGTTATTTTCTCTTTGTATTTTGTTGTTTGAGTAACATTAATGACACATATGGCACAGTAGGTTTATTAGGCTGCTGTTACTTAAAGAACAAATGTGCAGATCTAATATACTGACACAAATGCGTATCATAATATACTGACACGCATCCGAACTATTCACATTAATTTAAGATATAAATGACTGTGTTTATGTAAACCTTCTGTGTATTTGACAGTTTAAATGCAATAAGATGCGAAAGAAAACTTAATTCAGTACTCACACGCTGTGGGACAGGCTTTTAGAGTGCGTGCGCTTTGGGTGTACACACTCAGAAAGATTATGTCAATGATGGTGATGAGCGATGCAGAAACAAGCAATAGCATATGTAAGCAGATGCATATGTAAAATAACAAGGTCATCAATATTAAACAGCGTATAAATCAAAACTGCCTAATGTTACTGATTGAAATCTTGACCCAGGACGAGCTATAGGACTGTGAAGCTTTGGGGGTGTTGATGGACTCGATCTACTCCATCTATATTTTGATCATCGTTCTGAATCCCATCTGGATGTAGTCTTCGACAAAAACGAGTTTTTCTCAGCTTTTTGCTCAAAATATTTTTTTATGAAACTTACCCACATTCAAGTGTTGATAAAAAAAAGCATGCATTAAGCTAGAATAAAACTTTATAGTTGTGTTTTAAAGCAGAGGGTCTGTTCTTTCTTTTGATATATTGCATGTTCAGATATTCATACAAAAAATATTCTGGGGGCTATGAACATTTAAACGTAAAAATGATCAAAAATGCTGGCGGGGAAAGAGTTAAAAACCTGTGTTTTTTTCCTACTCAAGTGACAGAAGGTGAAGAAATAAATAAATTAGGTAATAAATGTACAAACTTAAGGGCGTCACTGATGCAGTAATTAATGGATATGCATTTATAAAGTGTTTACATGCAAAATATCACACAAGTGAAGCAGGGTAATTAACGGTTTATTGAGATTGCCGGTTTCAGTACTACAACTTTTACAGCTTTCAAAAAAAAAAAAATGCCCCTTTTCAATGACTGTAGGTGTGCACTAACACTCTCAGCAGTCGACATGAGTGCGTAAAAACATTAATTACAGGTTAAGGTACAAATGAAAGGCTTGAGAAAAAGTGAAAACATAAAAGGCTTCCATTAAGAACTGGCACCTACAGCATTTGCGTCATTTGCTGTTCGTGAGAACATCTGAGACTTCGAGCGATAGTTCTGCAGGGATGTGTTGGAGCTGGAACCTCCGAGGGCACTTAAATGTTACATACACGAAGGTCGCTCATGACAGTCAAAGGAAATCACCTGCAGCCCCAGGAACCAAAGAAACACTGATTGGAACACCAGTGATTGAGCTTTCTTCTAATCTATTTCAGTATTAACTCTGCCAAAATGTTTTTGATTTCAGGGGCTATAGTTACACATTAACTGCCAGAGATCTGAGTCATTTTAGCCATTCTCATCTGTCTGTCTGTGATGTCCTTCTCAGACCCTCATTATTGCTAAACGTATACTGGCAACTCTACCTCTGCAATGTCTTTCTTCTCTTCTTCTGCAGTGTCATACAGACATAATTGTGAGTCACATCCCAAAACTAACTCAAGTTGAGCAGCACAAGCAATAAACACCAAAATAAAATATATTTATTTCTCTCAGTGAGCGGCATTGGCAGAGGGGGGAAAAAACTCAATTTAACACAGAATTATTAGACTTTAAAAAGAACTGTTTTCTGTTTTATTATATTAATAAAATGTAATTTATTCCTGTAATGGCAAAGCTGAAGTTTTCAGAACAGCATTCATTTTAAATTGAAATATTTTGTAACATTTTAAATGTCTTTACTGTCACTTTTGATACTTTAATGTGTCCTTGCTGAAAAATCTTATTTCCCCCAACTTTTAAAGAGTAGTGCATCACGTTTTCCACAAAAATATTAAGCAGCAAAAACTGTTTTCATTGATGATAATAATAAATGTTTCTTGAGCAGCAAATCAGCATATTAGAATGATTTCTGAAGGATCATGTGACACTGAAGACTGGAATAAATTACATTTTAAAATACATTAAAATAGAAAACAGTTTTTTTATTATGTTAATTATTCTAAACTAAACTATATTTTTAAGACCTTTATAAGACCAAGTACAGAAAATTTTAAGGGAAAGATCACCCAAAAATGAAAATTCTGTCATCATTTACTCACCCTCCAAACCTGTATGAATTTCTTTCTTCTGTTGAACACAAAAGAAGGTATTTTGAAGAATGTCGGTAACCAAACAGTTGATGGTCCCCATTGACTTCCATAGTATTTTTTTTCCCTACTATGGAAGTCAATGGGGACCATCAACTGTTAGTTACCCATATTCTTCAAAAAAAAAATCTTATTTTGTGTTCAGCAAAAGAAAGAAATTCATACAGGTTTGGAACAACGGGGGTGAGTAAATGATGACATAATTTTCATTTTTGGGTGAACTATCCATTTAGGATATAAATTGAAAGGAACACAACATGTCAATCTGTAAATGTAAATGTCTAGGGAGCAGAGTTGTATTAGCAACAGTTTCAATTTCTGATCTCCATTACTTTCAAAATTATATAACATAAGAATTCTTTTTTTTCTGTGAAACAGATCAAAAAGTTTATGATTAAAGCAAAAACAAATATCTGTCAATGGGCTCAGAAAAATCAGCTTAATTCAAAGGGAAAACAAGTTTTTATATATTTGTTTTTGTTTTAAGTGTAAACTCACTTAATTTTTCTTCATTTTGCATCTCAAGTAAATGTATCTTGATTTAAGGATGTTTAGATATTTGTATTGAAAAACAAGACAAAAATACTGAAGAAGATATAAATTTTTTTGCAGTGCATGCAACATTTAAAGCCATGGGCCCTATCATACACCCGGCACAATGCAACGCCAGGTGCGACGCAAGTGTTTTTTGCTAGTTTCAGCCCGACGCAGTTATCATTTTCACGTCCAGCGCCACACTGTTTAAATAGCAAATGCACTCGCGTCCATCTGTTCGCCCATGGGCGTGCTGGTCTGAAAACGAGGTGTGTTCAGGCGCATTGTTGGCATGTTGCTATTTTGAGGCAACTGAAATAGACTGCGCCATTGACCAACAAAAACCTGGTCTAAAGTCAATAGCGCAGTATTTTTTGTGTTATTAAAGGGTGCGTTAGTAATATGCGCCTATAGGCGGGTGCACAACACGTGTACACTGTTTATTACACACACAGCAGCAGCACACAAACATTTATAAATAAATGGGGGGGGGGGGACTGATCATGGCCCTGTATGTCGTAATAGAGGGCGGAAAATCCTTGTATGGACACTTCTCCCGGAAAAGCGTGCGCACACACCAAGCAGAGCAGGAGCGAGAGCATGCCCATCATTCGGATAACACAAGTCGAGAAGGATTTTTCAACAATGTCACCAAAGAAGTGTGTTTTTGGTTGTGAGGGAAAGATAACCATGTTCAGCTTCCCAAAGAACCCAGCGTTAAGGGAACAGTGGATGCAGTTTGTTTTTCAGTGTGTTTCCGGCATTTTTGGTGACGAATGTTTTATAAGCAAGGCCCGCTGGATTTGCAGATCGTTGCAGGCGGTGAGTAAAATGCATCAAATGTCTGTGTTTTGTTGGCAATCGGCGCATAAGTGCATACAATGTAAACAACACGAACGTATAGTGAATCAAAAGTTATCCATGGATAATGTGATGCAGTGGCGTAACTTTGTTTTAAAAAGTGGGTGATGAGAAGTCAACATGATAGTTTCATCCTTAACGTTACATCTCCTATAGCATAATACAATATTGTCAGTCCCAGATTTCTTCACATAGATTCACAGTCCACTGGTAGAGCTTTTGTCTGGCGAGCTTGTCTGAGGTTCGGTTGTGGGTTCGAATCCACCATCGTATAGTGGTCGTATAGGTGTTCATCAGTGGTTCTGTATCAAGAGCAGGGACACGTTTGTATACATTTTATTTTGTGATTTAACCAGAACGAATAGAGAGTCTATGATGCGATGACGTGTTGTGTGTGCGCACCTCGTTTTCAGACCAGCACGCCCATGGGCGAACAGATAGGCGTGAGTGTATTTGCTATTTAAACAACGTGGCGCTGGACGTGGGAATGATAACTGTGTCGGGCTGAAACTGGCAAAAAACACTTGCATCGCACCTGGCATCACATTGCGCTGTGTTATTTGTCATTGCCACAATTTGTCATTTGTGGAAGAGAGAATTAAGACTTTTTAAGACCCGCAAAAACATTGCGAATATCTCCAAAACGTCGGGTTAATTTTTTTGCAATATGGCCCAGCCAGAATCTGAATTAAGTTGTCTTTCCTCTATCTGTATTGAAGGATGCAGCCACACCCAGGAAAAACAGACTCTTCAACAAGAATTATTACGATGCCAATCTTTTATCTCCCTCTTTGTATGGCCACCATGAGCAGAATTGTTAGGGTTCAAGAGCACAATGTTTGTTTGAGAGCACGTCTCACATCTGTCCTCAGCAAAGATCAACAACTGTCAAGGATCTGGCTGTACAATCAGATCTGAAGCATCATCAAGACAAACATTAACCAACATCATTAGCGCAAAGGTTTGCCTTTGCATTACTTCTCTGCTTCTGATTTGTTTATCTTTGCAAAGCAATGAAAACCACGTCCTATCATCACATCATTGACGAACAAGCAAAAACACAAACTGAAACCGATTTTTGCCAATGCTTTTGCATTTTACAAAAACGAGTACTTCATGCTTAGAGTAAATAGTTTAAATAGTGAATAGTGTATATGAATAGTAGTAAAGGTGTATTTTTACCCCTTTGATTTGCAAAAAAAAAAAAAAAAAAAAAAAAAAAAAAAAAAAATTTAATAAAAGTAATAAAACTCAAATTGTTCTCTTCTCATTCTCCTAGCCCTGATGAATATTAAATCAAAATAATCCTCCCAAATGATGAATGACTTTCTAGTGTCCAACCTGCAGTTGAAGTGGATCCAACATTTCAGTCAAAGTTTTCAATGCAATTGTGAAAAGGCAACATGGGGGTTGCCTTTCTGTATGTTTTCATTCATTGATCCTCCCATTCATCAGCTAAAGTCTTCCTTTCTGTCTGCTGAGCATGTTCTCCCAGTGGAGGTGTTAATGAATGTTGCTGATCATGAGATAAATCAGCACATTCCAGCACTGAAGCTCATCTCTGGTTTCATTCGTGATCCACACCTGTCTGCAGTCTACAATACTGTAGATCTATCACAATGAACCAGGGACATTTAGTGCCTAGTTAGTGCCAAATCAAGTTAGTGCCTAGTCAAAACATTTGGATGACAAATAAAATGAGACCGCCTTCCGTATTCAACTTACGCAGAAAGTGTAACGCCTCTCGCAGTTCAAAACTCTTACGCTACATCCGGCGTCATACATCGTGCCAGTCATGCTTTTTCCGTAAGTTGAATACGGAAGGCGGTCTAGCGGCAGCTAGATATTTTACTTTATAAAGTTTAAAATATGGATATTTTTCTTACAAAACCCCGCTTCAGAAGGCCTTTATTAACCCCCCGGAGTCGTGTGGATTACGTTTATGATGGATGGATGCACTTTTTTGAGCTTTAAACTCAATGAACCCCGTCACTGCCATTATAAAGCTTGGAAGCGTCAGGATATTTATTAATATAACTCTGATTGTGTTGATCAGAAAGAAGAAAGTCATATACACCTAGGATGGCTTGAGGGTGAGTAAATCATGGGGTAATTTTCATTTTAAAGTGAACTACTCCTTTAAAGTGACAGTAGCCTAAACCTGCTGCTGTCTGAGTCCTTCATGTTAACTCAAACAACAAAAGATAAACAGAAAATCACTCACTGCTCTTGATTGAGTAACTTTAGTAGCTTTAATAAGGGTTTATACGAGGAAAATTATGCACTGCTACTTTACATTTGATTACTTTATTCAATTTCTGTAGGTAGTATGTTTGCAATTACAGAGATCATACGTTTCCTGTAGTTCTTGACCAGGTTTGCACATACTGCAGCAGGGATTTTGGCCCACTCCTCCATACAGACCTTCTCCAGATCCTTCAGGTTTCGGGGCTGTCGCTGGGCAATACGGACTTTCAGCTCCCTCCAAAGATTTTCTACTGGGTTCAGGTCTGGATACTGGCTAGGCCACTCCAGCACCTTGAGATGCTTCTTACGGAGCCACTCCTTAGTTGCCCTGGCTGTGTGTTTTGGGTCGTTGTCATGCTGGAAGACCCAGCCACGACCCATCTTCAATGCTCTTACTGAGGGAAGGAGGTTGTTGGCCAAGATCTCACGATACATGGCCCTATCCATCCTCCCCTCAATACGGTGCCGACATCCTGTCCCCTTTGCAGAAAAGCATCCCCAAAGAATGATGTTTCCACCTCCATGCTTCACGGTTGGGATGGTGTTCTTGGGGTTGTACTCATCCTCCTTCTTCCTCCAAACACGGCGAGTGGAGTTTAGACCAAAAAGCTCTATTTTTGTCTCCTCAGACCACATGACCTTCTCCCATTCCTTCTCTGGATCATCCAGATGGCCATTGGCAGACTTCAGACGGGCCTGGACATGCGCTGGCTTGAGCAGGGGGACCTTGCGTGCGCTGCAGGATTTTAATCCATGACGGCGTAGTGTGTTACTAATGTTTTTCTTTGAGACTGTGGTCCCAGCTCTCTTCAGGTCATTGACCAGGTCCTGCCGTGTAGTTCTGGGCTGATCCCTCACCTTCCTCATGATCATTAATGTCCCACGAGGTGAGATCTTGCATGGTGCCCCAGACCGAGGGAGATTGACCGTCATCTTAAACTTCTTCCATTTTCTAATAATTGCGCCAACAGTTGTTGCCTTCTCACCAAGCTGCTTGCCTATTGTCCTGTAGCCCATCCCAGCCTTGTGCAGGTCTACAATTTTATCCCTGATGTCCTTACACAGCTCTCTGGTCTTGGCCATTGAGGAGAGGTTGGAGTCTGTTTGATTGAGTGTGTGGACAGGTGTCTTTTATACAGGTAACGAGTTCAAAAAGGTGCAGTTAATACAGGTAATGAGTGGAGAACAGGAGGGCTTCTTAAAGAAAAACTAACAGGTCTGTGAGAGCCAGAATTCTTACTGGTTGGTAGGTGATCAAATACTTATGTCATGCAATAAAATGCAAATTAATTATTTAAAAATCATACAATGTGATTTTCTGGATTTTAGATTCCGTCTCTCACAGTTGAAGTGTACTTATGATAAATATTACAGACTTCTACATGCTTTGTAAGTGGGCAAACCTGCAAAATCGGCAGTGTATCAAATACTTGTTCTCCCCACTGTATGACTAAAATATGACAAACTAAATGGCATTTTAGTCAAAAGACTATAACAAAATTTGCGGTCAAAATTAACACTGGCTCCAGCTATTTTGACGCATGTATGGTGTGGGAGTAGGGTTGGGTATCGTTTGGGTTTTTTACAATACCGGTGCCAAACCGATACTTTTAAAACGGTACCGGTGCCTAAACGGTGCCTGAAACGATACTAAAAAGAAAAAAGAGCCACAAAACGACGGTGGATGACATTAAAGAATGGCTTTTTATTGAAAAAAAAAAAATCCTTTAAATTGAACAATTTATTAAAAGTTTAAAGTATACTTAAATATATAAATATAAATAGATACAAAACACAATTTACTTAAATTCACAGTAAAACCTAAGCCACCTAACCCAATTTCAATAGGCCTAATTTAACACTAAATAACAGTTACAGTACTAATAACAGCAAAGTAGTCGGTATTCTTGGTATGCTACAAACCAGCTTCAAGGTTCAGCATTATTTTGCAGAAATATGACCATATTCTCTGGCTAAATATTTTAGAACGCATCGCCTTATTGTTTCCATGGCGAGAAGCTTATTGTCATGCTTCTCACGTGACACACAGCAGCCGCAATAGTGCTGTATGACAGATGTATCGCTTTTATTTATTTTTTTATTTTTTATTCAAACTACTCACAAACTTGTTAACTACGTCATGAACTATCTGATATTCTGATTTTCAAATATGTGTAAGTGAATGTGTGTTAGTTTGCGCCGCAATTCAGAGAATCGGATCTGTCGGATTTACAACACGTGAATTCATCCACGTCTCACGAAATACATGAAAGTAAGTGACCGCTGAACTGGGAGAAGAATAGAGTAAACTATATAGTTATTATATACTGTGTATCTGATATAAATAAGACACGTGGTCAAATTATAACTGAAAGGATTGTTATTGCCGCTTCCATAGACATCAGTATTTTTTTCTAGTACGTATGTGCATTTAAATGTCTGGAATCTAAAATAAACATAGTTGAATAGTTGTGATATGTGACAAGCGCTGAGCGTGTCTGTCTCTGGCTCGCGCCAGCCAAAGCACAAAAACACGTTTGAATTTAAGTGGCACCGAAATGAGGCACCGAAATCTGCGTTCTGATTCGATCTGGTTACATACCGGTTATATAGGTATGGCACCGGGTTTAGGAACCCAACCCTATAAGGGAGTGGCATAGGTTAGTTGTCACAACAGCGAGAAAGGTTAACATGGAGCAGCTAAATCTCCAGCCTCCGGGGAATAAGAGTTTTAAATAATAAATAGAGGAGAGTCTGCTGGCAAAAGGAGGATGCGAGAGAGCTCATAATAAAACGAGAATCAACATTGGCTTGGCCTTTCAGAGATGGCGAGAACTGAGGGATTTGAAATGTTGTAAAAGCAACGCAGAGATGGTGTTTTTATTACTCAATAGGTGAGTAAGGTATTTTATTGAACAGATAAATCGCCATATGTAGCTCTCTCACAGAGTTCACTGTAAAGCATTATCTGTTGTGAGGGGTCATATTCATCCACAGTCAGGCAGAGCCGAAACACAACCAAAATGATATTCTTCCGCAAAATGCATGCAATTTTGGTTTTTTAACCGCTAGAGGGCCAAAAGATACATAGTGTACCTTAAAAGATAACGGTTATTTATTGGCATCTATGGTTTTGTGAAAAATCTTTAACATCCATGGAATCTTTTCATTGCACAAAAGGTTCTTTATAGTGGGGAAAAAAATATTCATATTAAAATGTTCTTCATAATAATAAATAAGTGGTTCTTATTAGAACTGTTTACTGAAAGGTTCATTGGGGAACCAAAAATGGTTTTTCTATGGCATCAGGAAAACCCCCTTTTGGAACCTTTATTTTTAAGAGTGTATGAAATGAAATGTTTCAACATAAAATGAAACAACATGTTTTATAGTAAGAAAAAAGCCATTATTAAAAGGTAACAAATGTTCCTCAAATTCTCTAGGGAGCACATACTGCCCCATAATAATAATTATAATAATAATAATAATAAAAGATCTGACACAGTAGTGCACAAAATTATATTTGGGCTTTAAAATCATGGTGTCAAAGGGGTGTTGGAATGCAGATGTAAATTTATTTTCATTAACAAAGTTTAAATATTTTTACAGTGTTAGAACTCTACTCTTATGACAATTACAGTTGGTCCAAAAACCAAGCATAGTCCCTCACTACCATGGTAAAAAAAAAAAGTAACAATATGGTTTCTATGGTTTCTATGCATTTATAATGGCTTTATAGACCAAACAGTGAAAGAGAGAAGGTTTGTGTTGTTGTTATGCTGAACACCTCCATTTAACTGATTAAAAGTCCAATCTCAAGACTTTAAAATGCAAAACAAAGGCAAACACTTTCAAAAGAAGAGCTGTTCAGGAGGAACACGGTTACCATCCCAACACTCAGTGGCTGTGCACACATTCAGATGACTTCATCAGCTGCAGCCCCCTGGAGTTTGAACCCACAAACTATTCTTTATTCCTCGAAGTCTGAGGTGAGTAAGGCTTTTTTGTTGAAAGAAATTCATTCTTTTATTCAGCTAAGACACATTAAACTGGTCAAACATGACAGTAAATACATTTATAATAGGGATCCACGATATTATAGGTACGACATCGGAATCGGCCGATAAACGCTTAAAATATAAAAATCGGCATCGGCCGTTATGAAAAAATTATGCCGATATGATAACATGTTGATATGCGCCTGCAATAACTCACGTGTGCAAGGAGTGCTATAGCGATAAGATCATGTCAGCAGTGTGGTCATTCTTGAAGTGAACGTGTATGTCAACAAGCAAAACATTGCATGTATGGTGATTTATATTGACAGTTTTTAAATGCTGCCTTGAATTTGTGAATGCGCGTACAGAAGGAAGTGACCATCAACAGTGACTCCCCACTCTCTAGCGTGTGCAGGCACAGCAGCCTCCACAGCAGCAGAAGCCTCCTCAGTAAAATGTTATATATACAGTGGGGAGAACAAGTATTTGATACACTGCCGATTTTGCAGGTTTTCCTACTTACAAAGCATGTAGAGGTCTGTAATTTTTAATCATAGGTACTCTTCAACTGTGAGAGACGGAATCTAAAACAAACCACATTGTATGATTTTTAAATAATTAATTTGCATTTTATTGCATGACATAAGTATTTGATCACCTACCAACCAGTAAGAATTCTGGCTCTCACAGACCTGTTAGTTTTTCTTTAAGAAGCCCTCCTGTTCTCCACTCATTACCTGTATTAACTGCACCTGTTTGAACTCATTACCTGTATAAAAGACACCTGTCCACACACTCAATCAAACAGACTCCAACCTCTCCACAATAGCCAAGACCAGAGAGCTGTGTAAGGACATCAGGGATAAAATTGTAGACCTGCGCAAGGCTGGGATGGGCTACAGGACAATAGGCAAGCAGCTTGGTGAGAAGGCAACAACTGTTGGCGCAATTATTAGAAAATGGAAGAACTTTAAGATGACGGTCAATCTCCCTCGGTCTGGGGCACCATGCAAGATCTCACCTCGTGGGGCATCAATGATCATGAGGAAGGTGAGGGATCAGCCCAGAACTACACGGCAGCACCTGGTCAATGACCTGAAGAGAGCTGGGACCACAGTCTCAAAGAAAACCATTAGTAATACACTACGCTGTCATGGATTAAAATCCTGCAGCGCACGCAAGGTCCCCCCCTGCTCAAGCCAGCGCATGTCCAGGCCCGTCTGAAGTTTGCCAATGACCATCTGGATGATCCAGAGGAGGAATGGGAGAAGGTCATGTGGTCTGATGAGACAAAAATAGAGCTTTTTGGTCTAAACTCCACTCGCCGTGTTTGGAGGAAGAAGGATGAGTACAACCCCAAGAACACCATCCCAACCGTGAAGCATGGAGGTGGAAACATCATTCTTTGGGGATGCTTTTCTGCAAAGGGGACACGACGACTGCACCGTATTGAGGGGAGGATGGATGGGGCCATGTATCGCGAGATCTTGGCCAACAACCTCCTTCCCTCAGTAAGAGCATTGAAGATGGGTCGTGGCTTGGTCTTCCAGCATGACAACGACCCGAAACACACAGCCAGGGCAACTAAGGAGTGGCTCCGTAAGAAGCATCTCAAGGTCCTGGAGTGGCCTAGCCAGTCTCCAGACCTGAACCCAATAGAAAATCTTTGGAGGGAGCTGAAAGTCCGTATTGCCCAGCGACAGCCCCGAAACCTGAAGGATCTGGAGAAGGTCTGTATGGAGGAGTGGGCCAAAATCCCTGCTGCAGTGTGTGCAAACCTGCTCAAGAACTACAGGAAACGTATGATCTCTGTAATTGCAAACAAAGGTTTCTGTACCAAATATTAAGTTCTGCTTTTCTGATGTATCAAATACTTATGGCATGCAATAAAATGCAAATTAATTACTTAAAAATCATACAATGTGATTTTCTGGATTTTTGTTTTAGATTCCGTCACTCACAGTTGAAGAGTACCTATGATAAAAATTACAGACTTCTACATGCTTTGTAAGTGGGCAAACCTGCAAAATCGGCAGTGTATCAAATACTTGTTCTCCCCACTGTATTTAGTAGGGGCGCTGTTGTTATAGTAATAAAATGAAAAGTAGAATACACAAATAACTTGAAGTTACTTCTTTTTCTGAATAAATAAAGCAGTAAGGATGTCATAAATAACAACCATGACACTTGTAAATTAAATACTTTTATATACAGTTTATTAATCTGTAATAAAATTTTATGAAATAGATGATGAAAAATAATCCAAGGAGCTCTAAAATAATTGTAGAATTTTTTATTTGAAGCTAAAGACAACGTCAACTGATGTCATGCCACCCCCACTTCATGTGCACAAACGTTAAATCCAAAAATAAAATATTTAGGTTACAACTGCATCTGTCTGGGGTGAAAATTTACTGACTTTATTATTGTTATTTTCAGAGCTTTTAATATACTCTTATTATAAAAAGAACTTTATTAACATTTATTTATCTTTGACAAGTATCATTTTAGTAAGGAGACTTCAGAAATCTGAAACCAGAATGAAAAAAAAACGTTTTTGCTCAAAATGGTGTTTGCTCAAAAAATAAACGTATATCGGTATCGGCATCAGTCAAAATGAGTTGAAAAATATCGGCATATCGGATATCGGCAAAAATCCAATATCGTGCATCCATAATTTATAATGTTGCAAAACATTTCTATTTCAAATAAATGCTGTTTTTTTTTTTACTTTCTATTCATCAAAGAATCCTGATATAAAGTATCAGTTTGCACAAAAGTATTAAGCAGCACAACTGCTTTCAACACTGATATTAAGAAAAAATATTTCTTGAGCACCAAATCAGGATATTAGAATGATTTCTGAAGGATCGTGTGACACTGAAGACTGGAGTAATGATGGTGAAAATTAAGCTTTGCATCACATGAATAAATTACATTTTAAAATTAGAAAAATAATAATAAATAAATAATATTTCACAATATTCTTGTTTTTACTGTATTTTTGATCAAATAAACGCAGCCTTGGTGGGCATAAAATACTTCTTTTGAACACTGAAAAAAATCTTACCGAGCCCAAATCAAGTCGGCAAGTGAGACGCCACATTAAGTCACAAATAAACTATTATTTAAGTACAAATACAAGGAAGTTACAGGTCTGAGCATCTGTATGTCACACCTCAATGAGGTGATTAAACTCCAAACACAATGTCATACTGTCTGCATCTTCAAAAACATTTCCTTTCTAGCAATACGATACAGTCACAGATAAACAACGTCACAGTCCATTTAGCAGAGCAGTTCATTAAAGAACATTCACTAATTTCCATCCTATACGAGCTGGAGTGATCTGACCTGTCTGCCTCTATGTAAACAATAACTTTTTCTAAATCTACAGCAATCAAACATAATAAATGGCATCGTTTTAAACATTCAAGCATTAAGATCCTTCAACAACTAAGGCGAGCTGTGACGTGATTTCACACTAGCAATGTAGGAACGTTGACAGAATTACAAGTTCCTACAAGAGACAGTAAAACTTAGGCTGTGATAACTCCGCAGTCACTCTTTTAGATTGATCGGCCGATGCTTTAAAGAGAGACAGAAAGGAGGAAACTGTTTTGACAGATGAACGGTCCTTTGAAGCCCAAGCGGCCCAAGGACCAAACTACACACGCTCTTGAATCAATGTTCTGCGCTGCATTGTGGTGTTAAAACACATCCTGACTGCTCAAAAACATGATAACCGAGCAACACAAAAGCTAGTCATGGTCTAGAAATGCTCAAAACAGACATATAAAAACAACTTATGAAAACTGATCACAGAGACGCTTCTTTAGATGCCTCAAGGGTTTCCTTTATTTTTACACTTCGAGGATGTGGAGGCAAAATTGCACAAACCAAGCAGCTTAAAATAACAAATCATTTTTTGGAAATTTAAGGTGTTGAAGAACATAATGTGTTAAAAAATAACAAGAACTAAAGTTTAATGCTATGGAAAAAAAAAAATATTATTTCTGAATGGCTTCAGGAGCAGAATTTAGTGAGACTGGAACAGACTTGTAAAGTGCTTAATGCTGAATTTAGTGAACAATCGTTCAAATGAATGACTGGAGGCAGCAGAGTTTACCTCGTCTGTACAGACGACACATGATATGGAACGCACTCGTCTCTCTCTGACTCATGCCCCAGCTATGTGCACACTTCTAATCCTCCTAAAAATCAAAATTAGGTTACATTTGTCCAGTGTCGGGATGTCAAAAAAAAAAAAAAAAAAATCAAAATCAAAAATATTTTTTAATTAGAAACAAACAATGCTCTACTAAAATCTGCAGAGGGCATTTTCCAAAATTAGGGGCATGTCTAAATACAGTTTAAAAACCTGATTTTGTTATTTTCTAGGAATAAATTAGTTATGCAAATGTGCAGTAAGCGATTTCTGAGAAATGCTGTTGAATGTGGATCGGACCAAGCAACACAACACACTTGTGGCCAATGGGCAGTAGGGGGCGTAAACATTCATGATGAGGGAGGAGAGAGAGTGAGCAAGAGCGCTGGAGAGACCTGAGCGGGAAGGCCTGAAAACGGATGCCTAGGTTGCACTGATTCTGCTCCATACACAAGCAACATTTGTTTTGACAGAACCAAGATATGCTGTTGTTGTAATATTAGCTATAGTAACAAGACAGTTTTGAGTGTCATCGTTTGTCTGGAGCTGCTGTGCTGCTGGCTACTAACAACAAAATCTTGCTTGTATATACTCTTGTGTACTGTATGCTTTATATATTATATTGTACATCTTTGCTTTATTTTTCACAAAGCATTATTTTGCTTTCACTTCAGCTACACTATATTGCCAAAAGTTTTGGGACGCCTGCCTTTACATGCACATGAACTTTAATGACATCCCATTCTTAATCCGGAGGGTTTAATATGGAGTTGGCCCAGCCTTTGCTCAGCTTCAACTCTTCTGGGAAGGCTTTCCACAAGGTTTAGGAGTGTGAATTTTTGACCATTCTTCTAGAAACGCATTTGTGAGGTCAGGCACTGATGTTGGACGAGAAGGCCTGGCTCGCAGTCTCCACTCTAATTCATCCCAAAAGTGTTCTATTGGGTTGAGGTCAGGACTCTGTGCAGGCCAGTCAAGTTCCTCCACACCAAACTCGCTCATCCATGTCTTTATGGACCTTGCTTTGTGCACCGGTGCGCAGTCATGTTGGAACAGGAAGGGGTCATCCCCAAACTGTTCCCACAAAGTTGGAAGCATGAAAATGTCCAAAATGTCTTGGTATGCTGAAGAATTATGGGAACTAAGGGGCCAAGCCCAACCCCTGAAAAACAACCCCACACCATAATCCCCCCTCCACCAAACTTTACTCTTGGCACAATGCAGTCAGGCAAGAACCATTCTCCTGGCAACCGCCAAACCCAGACTCGTCCATCGGATTGCCAGACAGAGAAGCGTGATTCGTCACTCCAGAGAACACGTCTCCACTGCTCTAGAGTCCAGTGTCGGCGTGCTTTACACCACTGCATCCGAGGCTTTGCATTGCACTTGGTGATGTCAGGCTTGGATGCAGCTGCTCGGCCATGGAAACCCCTTTCCATGAAGCTCTCTAAGCACTGTTCTTGAGCTAATCTGAAGGCCACATGAAGTTTGGAGGTCTGTAGCTATTGACTCTGCAGAAAGTTGGCGACTTCTGTGCACTGTGCACCTCAGCATGCGCTGACCCCGCTCTGTGATTTTACATGGCCTACCACTTCGTGGCTGAGTTGCTGTTGTTCCCAATTGCTTCCACTTTGTTATAATACCACTAACAGTTGACCGTGGAATATTTAGTAGTGAGGAAATTTCACGAATGGACTTCCTAGACAACCTATCACGGTACCACGCTTGAATTCACTGAGCTCCTGAGAGCGACCCATTCTTTCACAAATGTTTGTAGAAGCAGTCTGCATGCCTAGGTGCTTGATTTTATACACCTTTGGCCATGGAAGTGATTGGAACACCTGAATTCAATGATTTGGAGGGGTGTCCCAATACTTTTGGCAATATAGTCTATGATAAAGATACATCCACTTTTGCATTGCATGTTCGTGCATTTTGGGGGCGGAGCAATGAAGGGAGGGATGTGTTTGTTTGGGTTGATTTCAAATACAGTGTTTCTAAGAAATCACTTACTGCCCCTTTAATTACTAGGTGATTAGCTATTAGTTAAAAAACTAATTAGTCAATTAGAATTAGTCAAAATAACATTTATTCAAAATAAAAATTATTATTTTGAGTTCAAATACTCATATATTGAAACTAGGCATAATAACTACATTCATAATCTTATTATTTGCACCATATTTGTAGGCTTTAACTCATAGTAAATACTAACATTTACAGACAACGTTACAAATATCTAAAATGTCTATTCTCAACTCTCTACACAATAATTTGCAGGTCAGTGAGTAAATAATAAGGGTCATGGAAGTCATAAGCTCATTTAAAAAAAAAAAATAATCAATTCCCAACCTTAAATGTTAGCTGCTCTGGAACTTCTGAAGTCAACTATTTCCAAAACCCTGTCCTACAAAAATACCATCATACCGGTAAGATGGTTGTAATCAGAGGAGCAAGACAGTACCAAAGTGGTAGCAAACTGGTGTTCTGTCGAGACAAACTGCTTATCAATCTGAATGTTTTGAATTATCTACCTAATACGCTCTCAGCTTCCTGCTTCCACATTAGGGAAGCCCTGTTAATGCGTAAAATGATTGATAGACAGAAGGTACATCGGTTTAACAAAGAATCCTACTGCGAGTTTAGGGCTGTCACAGAAACAAATGTGATATAACAGGACATATAATTAAAGTGTTAGTTCACCCAAAAATGAAAATTCTGTCATCATTTACTGACCCTCATGGCATTCCAAACCCATAAGGCTTTTATTCATCTTTGGAACGCAAATTAAAATATTTTTTAATAAAATCTGAAAGATTTCTGTCCCTCTATTAAAAGTCTATTCACCCAAAACTCTGACGCTCCAAAACATTCATAAAGAGATTGTAAAATAAATCCATATGAATCGAGTGGTTTAATCCTTCTTCTGAAGAGACACGATATATGATGAAAAGATTTAATTTAGGCTTTAAGTCACATATAAACATTGGTCAGTGAATGTATTAATACATTCTACAAAAAAAGGATCTCAGTAAACTCACCCTCCTTCACTCTCCGCCTCTTCCGAGCTTTGTCCTTCACTTCTATCTGGGACACCTGCTCTTTTTCTCCTGGCAGGAGTTCGATGAAGTGGACTTGCCTTGCGAGCACCAATTTCTTCCCTGCTACGGCCCCTCAGCTGATCTCTGACGTTGTCCTGCAGGTGTGGAAGCGCATCCTTCAGGGCTTTTACCTCCTCTTTGAGCTCAGACACGCAATGGATCAGAGCACCGAGCCGATCCAGCACTTCCGCCTGGCCCGTCTGCCGACCCATACTGCCTCCTGTGTGATCTGCATTGCTGCTCAGGTGTGGGACTCTGCCACCACCTGCTCCAACTTTCCGGAAGTAGACGATCGCCAAGCTGATCCCAGCAGCCCCTGCCAAAACTCCCAAAGCCACAGCCCTGCTGTCTGCTTGAGCCATCCTAAACTGCAGAGACAAGGAACACTTCACATTCAATGCACATAAGTATTCTGGTAATATTTATGCAAACAAACAAACAAATGATCCTAAGGGACAGTTAATTAGTTTACACAAGAAGATCCTTTCATGGATAGTTAAATGAACAAACAAAACTTTAGGTTAAAAATAATAGGAATCAATAAGGAAAAGTTTATATTTTATTTTATTTCAACATTTTATTTCACCATAATTACACTTTTTTGCAGTTCAATTAAATACCCCTGCACTATGTCAAATCAGTTTTTAATAATGTATAGAGAGGAACAAAACTGTATTTGTATAGTTTTTTTGAGTGAATAAATATATATACAGGGTGAATTCAAAAAATAAATACCTAACTACTTTAAAATACTTAAAATATAATAATAATAATAATAATAATAATAATATTAATTATACACATTGCTACTTAAAATTAAAATTTATATATATATACACACACACACACACACACACACACACACACTGCCGTTCAAAAGTTTGTAAGTGAAGTAAGATTTTATGTGTTTAAAAGTCTCTTGTCTCTTATGCTCACCAAGGCTGCATTTATTTGATTAAAAAAAAAAAAGTGTCATATTGTGAAATATTATTACAATTTAAAATAACTATTTAACTATAAATAATTCTATTTGAATATATTTTAAAATGTAATTTATTCCTGAGTTGGCAAAGCTGAATTTTCAGCATCCATACGCCAGTCTTCAGTGTCACATGATCCTTCAGAAATCATTCTAATATGCTGATTTGCTGCTCAAGAAACATTTATTATTGTCATGTTGAAAATTCAGAGTTCTTTGATGAATAGAAAATTCAAAAGTGCCTAATTTATTTGAAATAGAATCTTTTGTAACATAATACATGTCTTTATAATGTAACAAAATATTCGATTTATTTTGCAAAATAATTGAAACCCTCATAAAGCTGTCTTATTTTATGTCAGTACTCCTAATCAAGTTACATTGAATAACGTTTAGGTGTTTGGGCTTGACCAGAACATAGGCTAAGTTTAGTACACCTTTCCACAGAAATGTTCCCAGGCAAGTGGCACATTATTTTGACATCAGAGCAAAAAAAGAGCAGCAATAAAAGAAGCAGTAATAATGAAAGCACAAAATTATTCTGATACAGCCTCCCACTTCACCTTAAAGATAAGTTTCAAAGTTCAGAAAAGAAAGAAAAGCTTTTAAACAGCAGCAGTGGTCATATTAATCAGCTGTCAAGGTCTTTACGGGCAGCATGCGATCTGTCTGTATATACACATGTAGCGGAGGAAAAAACACTTCTAGCATCCTCAGAACAGCGCAAGCCCCATCAGCAAAAGCATAAAACAGCGATATTCTAATAAAAACAGCAGCTTTTACCTGTTTGAATTCTCCTGAGCGCAGCAGTGCGTCTGCAAAAACAGTCCGTATCGCTCTAGTGCTCGATACTGAAGGTTCCGTCCTGATACTGCAATCATATACAGTACAGCTTTTTAGTCAAACCTAAGCAATTATGATGTAATATTTAGTTTTTACATTGAACCTGAAACATGGTATAGTCTTGTTTGTTGTTATAGTTATTTCTTTTATATAGAAGCTAGCTACTGTATACATCTTTGTACTTTGAACTGTATTGCCTTTATAAAGAGGCACCATTACCATCAATGTTAATGACCTGCTAAAAACAGATGAAGCAAAGAATCAAAGTTCATTAAAATTACTCATTAACAGAGTCAAACTGCTAATATACACTACTTTATAACTACAAAAACAGACTTCAAAACAGACCTGCAGAAAATGTACAACTAAGTTAGCTTAAAACTAAACTCAAAACAAGTTGTTCATGACATTCATTTAAATAATCTGTACGACATATGTGCACAAAGAATTTCTTGAGCACAATCCCGTGCATATTCCAAAAAATAAGTCAGAGAAAACCATGACTAACCGTCAAAGCAATGTTAGCAGTTGGCTAAAGTTTGATAAACTTACAGTATGGAGCAGTGATCTGTAGCCTTCACTGCTGTGGAGTTCAGTGCTATGGCGTGTTTCTCTCTATGGTCTATAAACACATGTATCTGATCAACCTTGAACTGTGATTCGGCTGTTTCAGCTGCTCGGATTGGCTTTTAGCATCTTTGCTCAGACATTTACTTTAAATGACACTGAACTCACTGTATATATGTTAAAAATGCTTTTGAAAGAAGCCCCCAGTGCTCACCAAGGCTGCATTTATTTGAATAAAAATATAGTGAAAATAGTAATAATGGTGAAATATTATTACAATTCAAATAACTGTTTTCTATTTGAATATATTTTAAAACTGTAATTTTCCTTTGATGGCGAATCAGAGTTTTCAGTATCATTACTCCAGTCTTCAGTGTCATATATATATATGCATCTCTGGACCCAAGATGCTTTTGCGTCCAGATGGTGTAGTTACAGTATCTACCAGAAGGGGTCTAATAGGGTCATGTTAACTGATCAAACTTTAAGACCTTGCAATATTTCATTGTTTTTTTCACACTCTTGGACTGCCCAGTTTTGTTATGCCTGTGCCCACTATAACCTCTTAGTTAATCGCTGCTGTATCCCATCCACTTCAGTCCAAGCTTCAGTGTGTTAAGAAGTGCTCTTCCTCATAGATTTGTTGTAATATTGTGAAATTTCAGCTGCTGTGAGACTGAATAGTCTTGTCATTCTCCTCTGACCTTTATGCCCACAGAACTGCAGCCAACTTTTGCACCATTCTCTGTAAACAATGTGATGCATGAAAATCCCAGGAGATCAGCAGTTTCTGAGATACTCAAACCAGCGCATCTGGCACCAAAAAATTCCATGGTTTAACAACACAATTTCTTCCACATTCCGTTGTTTGAATTGAAAAACACCTAATCATCACCATATTTGTTTGCTTTTATGCATTGAGTTTCTTAACTGAATGTTATATTTTAATTAACAACACCAATAAAGTGCACTCTACACACCAATGCATAAACTGCATATATTTTACAGTACATATTGGTTTACCAGATATTGATTAAATATATTACACATTAAAGGAAATATTAAAATGAAATAAAATATGTTGGTTTAACACATGGTAATTCAGTACAAAAGTGTTCACTTAAACAACCAATTAATGTTAAATTACCAGGAGGTAACTGTAAATACTTGACATGGATGAAAAGCATAAAAACAACATATTAAATCACGTTCATTTAACAAACACAAATTACACAATTTAAACATAGATAAATTCATCTGAACAATCCAATACTGGTTCTTATCTTTACCTTAACTGATATTTCAATGCCATTTTCCAGTTAATATGTGAAAATATTTGCTATCATTTGTAGCATGTATCCTGTCAGACATTACCAAATAAGTGTTTATAAGACTTTTAATTTTTATTTTTTACTTTGCATTTGCAACATAGAAGAACTGCCATTGTCTGCAGACAGTTTAGAGGAAGAAATTAAACCATGGCATGTAGAGAAATTAAACAGATCTAAACCTCATTCATCTTTGTGAGTTAAAAAAAATATATATATATATTTTTAACTTGCAACCATGCATTTATTTAAGTTGTGGTAACAGGTCCCCTGAATTACTTTTTAGAGAAAACCTTATCACTGAAAAACACCTCTCCTCGATGAAAGCTGGTCTCCCAGACCGGTTTAATATGAAATGAATCATTGCACATTTAAAAGCTCTTTTATGTACAGTAGAGGCTCTTTCCTAATTCTGTATTGAACAATCCTCTGCTTGATCAGACTTGTCAAACACAGATTGTTTGAAATGTTTGTATGAAATACATGAATATTGAATAATCATTTAATTATTCAGCTGGAGCCATATTACATAATATCTACATAATAGAATGCCAATTCTATGTTCAATTTATTATATGTATTGTTTAAGATAATACATAATAATATATATCAATATAAATAAATCTAATTGGCATTCTATTACAAGATATTATGTAATAGGATTTCAGTTGAAGATTATTCATGTACTTGTACCTTAATGTAGAGTGATAGAAACATTTCTAACCATCTTAATGAAAATTTGCATAACTGTTGCATAACTGTTACTGCATACTGGCATAAATTGATGATTAAAGGTGCACTGTTTAAATTTATCGGCATCTAGCGGTGACCCCTCCCTTTCGAAAACACATAGAGAAGCTCCGGTGGCCGACACAGGACAAAGATGTCGTCGTTTGAAACAGCAGGGAGTAGCTAGCACTCTGTAGAGCAGTTTGTCCGTTTAGGGCTACTGTAGAAACATGGTGGTGCAAAATGGCGACTTCACTGTAAGGGGACCCGCGGTGTATGTAGATAGAAATGGCTCATTCTACGGTAATAAAAACATAACGTTTCATTATGTAAGGTCTTTATACACCACTGAAAACATAGTTATGTATATTATATTGCATTGCATTTCTGTCAATAGATCCTCATAAATACTACACACTGCACCTTTAAATCAATGATTTAAATACTTCAGTAGCTTTAATGGATAACCTTAACTACTAACTGGAGTCATATTACATCATAATATCTTGCTTAATAGAATACCAATTCTACAGTTAATTGTTTTTTATTTATATTTATACATAAATATACAGTATACTGCTTATTTAAATACTTCAGTAGCTTTACTGTCTATTTTTAGGTTAAACTATTATGTACTATCTGTCGTAACATCTGCTTATCATATACAATCTTGACTCTATGCTTCGTGATCTGAAAGCACTCTCAATGGTAGCCTTTTTAAAAGCAGAACCATTGATGACCGTGTCTAAGCATGATTGATTTTAAACTGCCATTTCTCAGAAAGATTTCTTGCCCTAATCAAGAATGCTCTGTGATTTTCTTTCAGACAAGCAAAAGTATCACTTTACGGAATTGTTCACCCATGAACTAAAATTCTGTCATTATTTACACGTAGTCACATAAAAAAAAAAAAAAAATAGCACAAACATCAAACATGTATATTTAATATGTGGTGCAGAGGGAAGAATTTCCACTTTATTTAATAACTTCATTGAATTCAGTCTCTTCCTCACAAAGCAATGATATGACAGAAGACACACAATATAGTGCAATAGAAGCTGTGTTCACTGCAAACTCATTGTATGGAAAAATCTGCATTAAATTTCCTCCTTTTGTGTTTCAAAGGAAATATAAAGCTTATGTGTTTAATACAACATGAGAAAGCTCTAGAGATGCTGAATGCAAAGAAGGAAGCAGATAAAATATTCATGAAAAAGCAAGAACCTCAAGTTCAAAAAGCTAAAACTGAAGAAAAAGGAACATATACATACAAGATAGCTGAAAAATGTGCAAGGCATCACCATACAAAGAAAGAACATTAGGACTTATCGTTGAGGAGGAAAACCTGTTCCAGAAATAAGCCAAATTGATCATCGAAACAGCCAAGAACGCAGGGAGAAACACCCACCCAATCCAGGCTGTCCATGAAGAGTGGGGTGTTCAGATGTGCAATTATGTGAGAAGAACCACTCAAAACATAAAAGAGCTGAATGAGACCTCTGACATTTAACAGTACAAGAAAAGTCTAGGATTCACCTGTTAATGCTTTACAACATCTAGTTGTTATAATGACTCTCTCTATTGCATATGGATGCTTGGGTCCCACTTTATATTAAGTGGCTTTAACAACTATGTACTTACATAAAAAATAAGTACATTGTACTTATTGTGTATTGTATTGCAAAACACTTTTTCTGCTATTGAGGTGGGATACGGGTAGGGTTAGGGATAGGGATGGGGATGGGTTTGGTTGTATGGGTAAGTTTAAGTGTGGGTAAAAAGGTAAGGGTCAACAGTGAACACACCTCGTTTTCAGACCAGCACGCCCATGGGCGAACAGATGGCGCAAATGCATTTGCTCTTTAAACAACGTGGTGCTGGACGTGAAAATGATAACTGCGTCGGGCAAAAAACACTTGCGTCACGCCTGGCGTCGCATTGCGCCGGGTGTATGAAAGGGCCCATAAACTCACAGTTGTGAATTATAAAGTCAGAATTGTGAGTTTATATCTTGTAATTTCTCTGAATTGCAGCTATTTCTCAGAATTGTGACATTATATTCAGACTTTTCTCAGAATTGCAAAGACACAAACTGCGAGAAAAAAAAAGTCAGAATTGTGAGATATAAAGTCTCCCATAGTTGCAATAATGGATATTTTATGCAAAAGAAAAATAATACAACATGACAGTGGGTGTAATAATGACAGAATTGTCATTTTTGGGTGAACTGTTCCTTAAAAATGTCTCTTGAATGCATCTTTGCCAGTGGAAAGCAATGGAGGAGGCAACACACAGTCCAATTTCTTTATGTAACATGGGCTATTTGTGGAAAAACGTGCAGTCACCCATAAGCCCAGCCTGTACCGCCCCATTTAAACACAGTATAGTGATGGTAAAGCCCACATGAAGGTGTGCGAGGTGGAGCCTGCATGCATGGCTTCGATTGCTACGTTGGTTGTATGGGTAAGTTTAAGTGTGGGTAAAAAGGTAAGGGTCAACAGTGTAATTATAGATGTAATTACAAAAATTAATTACAGCTGTAATTACATGCAGGTATTTTTTTTAAATATAAGTACAGTGTAAAAGCATGTATGTACACAATAAGTGCATTGCATCAAATAGTTAATTTAAATGTTAGTACATAGTAGTTAAAAGCACTTAATGTAAAGTGGGACCGAAGCTTGTTTCAGCCACGGAATTAAAAAAAATGAAAAAGTAATTGCATGTTTATATCTCACTTTTTTATTGCAATTATGAGTTTATAATCTCGCAATTCAGATTTTATAATTCACAACTGTGAGTTTATATCTCTATAAGATATAAACCCACAAGAAAGACTTCTAAGTATTTCTCAGAATTCTGACTATTCTGACTTTTCTTAGAATTGTGAGATTATGGGCCCTATTTTAACGATCTGAGCGCATGGTCTGAAGCGCATGGCGCAGGTGCACTCAGGGCGTGTCCGAATTCACTTTTGCTAGTTTAACGACAGAAAAAATGGTTGGCGCGCCAGGCGCATGGTCCAAAAGGGTTGTACCTATTCTCTTAATGAGCCATGGGTGTGTTTTGGGCGTAACGTGCAATAAACTAATCAGAGTCTCATCTCCCATTCCCTTTAAAAGCCAGTTGCGCTTGCACCATGGCGGATTCGCTATTTATATGGCGGAATTTGCGAGCGGAAAGACTGAACGCTTCTCCAGAGAGGAATCCTTTTATTTTTAATATTTAAAAATGTTTGTGTGCTGCTGCACGTCCCTGTGTGTGTAATAAGCAGAGTGTACACGCATTGTGCACCCGCCTATAGGCGCATATTATTAACGTGCCCTTTAAATAACACAAAAAATACTGCGCTATTGACTTTAGACCAGGTTTTTGTTGGTTAATGGCGCAGTCGTTTTCAGTTGCCTCAAAATAGCAACGTGCCAACAATGCGCCTGAACACACCTCGTTTTCAGACCAGCACGCCCATGGGCGAACAGATGGGCGCAAATGCATTTGCTCTTTAAACAACATGGCGCTGGACGTGAAAATGATAACTGCGTCGGGCAAAAAACACTTGCGTGACGCCTGGCGTCGCATTGCGCCGGGTGTATGAAAGGGCCCATAAACTCACAGTTGTGAGTTATAAAGTCAGAATTGTGAGTTTATATCTTGTAATTTCTCTGAATTGCAGCTATTTCTCAGAATTGTGACATTATATTCAGACTTTTCTCAGAATTGCAAAGACACAAACTGCGAGAAAAAAAAAGTCAGAATTGTGAGATATAAAGTCTCCCATAATTGCAATAATGGATATTTTATGCAAAAGAAAAATAATACAACATGTGGGTGTAATAATGACAGAATTGTCATTTTTGGGTGAACTGTTCCTTAAAAATGTCTCTTGAATGCATCTTTGCCAGTGGAAAGCAATGGAGGAGGCAGCACATGTAACATGGGCTATTTGTGGAAAAACGTGCAGTCACCCATAAGCCCAGCCTGTACCGCCCCATTTAAACACAGTATAGTGATGGTAAAGCCCACATGAAGGTGTGCGAGGTGGAGCCTGCATGCATGGCTTCGATTGCTACGTGCAGTTTCACAGACGTGGCTCTTTTCACGAAAACACTTCATTGTTCCAAACCAACCTGTATTCGCTCAGCCTATAAACACACAAACCAACCCAAAGCAGAGGAAGGTGCTGCTTCACATGAGATTGAATGATAGCTGTCATCCACCAAAGATCTCATTCTGATCCAGATTAATCACCATCATCAATGTCACGTTGTATGTTATTCAAAGACACACAAGCTGAAACTGTATTGAAGTTATAAATAAAGATCAACGGCTATCTATGCATCAGACGCCTGCGGTATAAATGGAAGACTGATAGATACAGTAGATAAAGACTCTTACATAAAGTCATCCAAGTTATTTTATATAACTGGAATCTCTCATGGTTGTTTTGAAAGATGGTAGAAGATTCCATATATAGATTCTGTCACTATTAAGAGTAAAATCATTGTAATATTTTATTGAGTAAATCAGAATTGTTTGCATGTTATTTCCCCTTTAGATGACAGCATATGTTTTAAAATGTGCTGCAGATAGCTTGATATTTTAGCTCATAAATATTAAATAGGTTATGCGGACATGGCTGGGTAACATGTTTAAACCATCAATCTGCATAAACTAATACATTTTCATGACCCAAGCTTTCGCACTGGATTTGTACATTCGGCCCTGTGAAGATACGGTTGAAAGGCCGTCATGGGATACGATGATATCTTGGCTTTAAGGTTGACTTGCACAGATATTTTTACACAATAAAAATTGTGTAATTTAAAAAAAAAAAAGTTTTTATACAAATTGTGAACATATGTTTACTAATTTACATCTCCAAGAAGGAGATCATGTTTGTTTAGCATTTGCTCATCCCAGAGATGTCAAAACTATATACTGTCATTGCAATAGGCTACAATTAAATTATGATTCGCAATTAAATATACAAATTTAAAGGGAAAGTTCACTCAAAAATTACAATTCTGTCATTCAGTCAATGCTTGAAATCTTTGTCCATGCAATTAAAGTCATATGGGTGCAATGTTGAAACATTCTTCAAAATGTCATGTTTGGAACGACATGAGGGAGAGTGAATAAATGATGACAGAATTTTCATTTTTGGGTGGACTATCCCTTTAAATAATACTGTTGCTTGCAATAATATCAGATGATAAAACTATAGCAAAAGTAATGCACTGATTATTTCTCTTAACATAATATACACTACCATTCAAAATTATTTATTTTAATACATTTATTTATAAAATGATCAACAGTAAAGACTTTGATATTGTTGCAAAACAAAATTCTATTTCAAATAAATGCTGTTCTTTTGAACTTTCTATTCATCAAAGAATCCTGAAAGAAATGTATCATGGTTTCCACAAAAATATCAAGCAGCACAACTGTTTATAACATTTATAATAAGAAGAAATTTCTTGAGCAGCAAATGAGCATATTAGAGTGATTTCTAAAGGATCATGTGACACTGAAGAAGAGTAATGATGCTGAAAATTCAGCTGTGAAATTTTAAAACATTAAAATAGAAAACTGTTACTTTAAATCATAAAAATATTTCACAATACTACTTTAAGGTTTTTTTGATTAAATAAATGCAGCATATCAGAAACATTAAAAAAAAATTATACCAACCCCAAACATCTGAATGGTAGTGTACATGTGAACATCTAATTTACTCATGGTCGCGGGAATTAGGGGTGCTGAGGGTGCTGCATTGGAATTTAAGATGACATTAATTGAAATAAAGTTTTGTTTTTGAACATGTTTTTAATTTTCCACCTTTATTCATAACATTATTTTGTTTTTATATGTTGTCAAATGTGGATTGTGACTGAAAAATACTTTATACTCAACCTGAGGACTCGCTTAACAAGGGGAGCCCATCAAGTGCTAGCTACAACCACTCGATACTGCTGTCCCTAAGATACGTACTGGACCTCAGACTCCAACACTCCCAAAGGTGTCCTACAATGAGAAAGGTTTGCAAACATACAAGGCAAAAGACCATTCCTCATCAGGTTCTAAACATCAGACTAGAACGCTCTAGTGGGGAGTGGAGGACCCTACTTAAACACCCGAACAATGAGGGGAGGGTTCTACTGGACACTCAACCCAGAGAACTCACTAGTCAAGCTCGCTAAGCGCCATGTAGCAAAGTTTGTTGATAAGGAAAGAAGAAGACAGGGTCGGCTGACTGAGGCTCGTACTTTTATTAGTATCTAGTTAAAAATTAATATATTTCAAAAGCTGATCTCGCACAACATAAGTGATGTCCCTAAGCTGGTTGAGGAGCAGCATGTGAAGTAATGAATTACAAATACTACTACTCACGTTACTGTAAGTACTTTTTAATAAAAAAATTTTACTTTTTTAAGTAGTTTAAAAATTGTGTACTTTTACTTGTGTACATTTTAAGTGATGTATCTGTACTTTTACTCCGCTATTTACTCTGTTTGTGGTCGTTACGTTTATTTAAATTTAATTTTTTAATCAACGTGATTGGATAGGGAGAGAGTAATCGGTCTTGTGACTCAAACTGTGCATAGAAAATGTCTCGGGTTACAAATTTATCCATGCACTGCATCTGAATAAGTGCGACCATGAGTATAACAGGGCATCTGTAGTACAGATCATCAACTTCTTTGTCTGAAGGAGACGTGGGCAGGCCTACCTGAAGCATGGCAATGAGATACAATGCCTCGTTCCCCTTCCCAGGGAACCATGGTTACATTTGTAAACTTTCGAAGAAGAATTTCCCCTGCGTCTGAATAAGATGCTATGGGGAACAAATACAAACTCCATGATGAGGAGAGTGTATGCCACATCAGCTGTGTTGAAGCACTACCACAAATAGGCAAGAAACATGATGACTCAATGAACTTGACTGCCTGAGTCAAAAAGCTTCCCCAACTCAGACGCACCTGACGACAGTGACAAAATTCCCTAAGCTGTTGAGCGCTAGCTACAACCACTCGAAACTGCTCTCTAAAGAATGGGACACGTCCAGAATCTCAAGACTTAAGCACTCTAGAGACTGGACAGAGCTATACCTGGGAGCGGAGGACGCTACTTAAAACCCTGCAGAGGGGGAGGGTACTACTCCAACTCCAACCCTGAAGACTCACTAACGTGGGGAGCTAGTGAATAGCTATGAAAAGCTCTTGCATGGTGAAGAGGACCCTACTTAAAAACCCTGAAAGCCAACAATGGGGAGGATACTGCTCTAACTCAACCTAACCAGAAAAATCTGCAGGGAGCAGAGGACCCCAAAAACCCAAAGCAAAGGGGGGAGGGTTCTACTCTATACTAACTCTACCCTTTCTGTCAAAAATACTAGAAAAGGCAGTATCCTCACAATTATGCTCCTTTTTAGAAAGAAATGGTATCTGTGAGGATTTCCAGTCAGGATTTAGACCGTATCATAGTACTGAGACTGCTCTCATTAGAGTTACAAATGATTTACTCTTATCATCCAATCGTGGTTGTATGTCTCTATTAGTGTTACTCGATCTTAGCGCTGCATTCGATACTATCGACCACAACATTCTTTTGAATAGACTCTAAAATTATGTTGGCATTAGTGGAAATGCATTGGCATGGTTTAAATCATACTTATCTGGCCGTTATCAGTTTGTAGCAGTAAATGAAGAGATGTCACACCGATCACAAGTTCAGTATGGAGTACCGCAAGGCTCAGTGCTAAGATCGTTGCTTTTCACCCTGTATATGCTACCACTGGGAGATATTATTAGTTATGCTGACGATACTCAGCTCTATATTTCTTCACGCCCTGACGAAATTTACCAATTTACAAGATTAACGGAATGCATAGCTGATATAAAAAATTGGATGACTAGTAATTTCCTGCAACTTAATTCAGAAAAAAATGATTTTTTAATTATTGGACAAAAAAACTCCACAAGTAATAACCTAGAATTCTGTCTAACACTCGATGGCTGCTCTGTCAAGTCCTCGTCGTCAGTTAGGAACCTGGGTGTGCTCTTTGATACCAATCTCTCATTTGAAAGCCACGTTTCTAACATCTGTAAAACTGCATTCTACCATCTTAAAAATATATATAAATTACGGCATATGCTTTCAATGCAAAATGCTGAACAGTTAGTACATGTGTTCATGACCTCAAGGCTAGATTATTGTAATGCTCTACTGGGTGGTTGCCCTGCTCGCTTAATAAATAAACTGCAGCAGGTCCAAAACGCAGCAGCTCGAGTTCTTACTAGAACCAGGAAGTATGACCATATTAGCCCGGTTCTGTCAACACTGCACTGGCTCCCTATTAAACATCGCATACATTTTAAAATCTTGCTAATTACTTACAAAGCACTAAATGGTTTAGCTACCCAGTACTTGAGCGAGCTCTTAACGCATTATACTCCATCACGTCTATTGCGGTCTCAAAATTCTGGCCAGTTGATAATAAATCAGGCGGTCGATCCTTTTCCTATTTAGCACCTAAACTCTGGAACAGTCTTCCTAGCATTGTTCAGGAAGCAGACACACTCTGTCAGTTTAAATCTAGACTAAAAACGCATCTCTTTACTATGGCATACACATAAAACATTTTTAAATTTATATTATTCAAATCAATTAAATTATTGTTAGGCTGCTAGGTCAGCCGGAACCGGGAACACTTCCCATAACACCTGATGTACTCGTTACATCATAAAAAGAATGGCATCTATGCTAATGTTAGTCTCTCTGTTTATCCCGAGGTTTACTGCAGTCAGCCGGATCCGGGCCGGATCCAGATCAGATGGTGGACCTGCACCCAGACAGGACAAATGCATCCCTGAAGTGTCTGCAGAGACCATGCCAATTAGTCTCCCCTCTGAAATTGCCTCATCGACATGGCATCCTCAATGGATCCGTCTCCGGCATGATGACTCCGATCCTTCGAATATTCCTATTTAATAATTGTTTAATCAACACGTCATCAATAAACCCGTCTCCGGTGTGATGCCTCCGATCTTTCGAATATTCAGATCTAATATAACTTGTCATCTAATATGACTTCTGACCTGTAAGGTTGCCAGAATAATAATCATACACTGTTTGTTAATTGGCCAGAGGAGAACTGGCACCCCGACTGAGCCTGGTTTCTCCCAAGGTTTATTTTTCTCCATTGTGCCACCTGATGGAGTTTTGGTTCCTTGCCACTGTTGCCTTTGGCTTGGCTTGCTCAGTTGGGGACACTAAATTTTCAACTAAATATCCAAATAAATTACTAAACTAAATTAACTATATCAACTAAATTACTGATCTGCCCATATTGTCGCTATATGACAATTGAAATGAGCTAGATGACCGACCAGTTTTCTCCAGAGCAGCTGTACAGCCGAATCAAAATCTGTTGCATTATTTTCCTGTTTAACACTGTGAAGCTGCTTTGAAACAATCGGCATTGTAAAAAGCGCTATATAAATAAAGTTGACTTGACTTGACTAACCCAGAGGACCCACATGCCAAGGGGAGCTGGCAAGGGCTAGCTGTAACCACTCGAAACTGCTGTTCTCTGTCTGTTGGAAAGCTAAGGGGAGCAGAGGACCCTACTTAAAGACCCGAGGTGGGGAGGGTCCTACCCTAAACTCAACCCTGAAGACTCGCAATCCAAGGGAAGCTTGCAGATACCTACCACCACTCGAATTTCTAATCACTTACTGACTAAAAGGATCTAAGGTGAGCAGAAGACCATACTTTAGGACCTGATGCTATAGGGGGAGGGTTCTACTCTACATACAGCCCAGAGGACAGCTAAACAATGGGAGCTAGCAAAAGTATGCTAGCTATAACCATTCAAGCTGTCCTACGAGATTTCAAGAGACCAGAAGGTGCCTAACAACAAAGAGGGTTCTCAATTCCTGCTGAGAAAAAACAAACGCATTTTCGGGACCCTACTTTAAGATCCTCAGCAGTGGGGAAGGGTTGATACTCTACACTCAACCCTGAAGACCCACTTACCAAGGGGAGCTAGCAGAGAGCTAGTTACAACCTCTTAAAATGCTGTCTTCATTCCAGATTGAAAGAGCTAAAGGGGAGAAGAGGACCCAACTTTAAAACCCGAAACCATTGGGGAGGGTTCTACTTTATACTCAACCTGAGGACTCGCTTAACAAGGGGAGCCCATCAAGTGCTAGCTACAACCACTCGATACTGCTGTTCCTAAGATACGTACTGGACCTCAGACTCCAACACTCCCAAAGGTGTCCTACAATGAGAAAGGTTCTCTGGACACTCAACCCAGAGAACTCACTAGTCAAGCTCGCTAAGCGCCATGTAGCATCTAGTGCAAAAACACGTGGAAGAGAACTCAGTTCAGTATCACGCACTATTCAGTATGAAAGGCGGGTTTACGGTAGCCTCCAGTTTGTGTAAAGGGTTTTGAAATGTACATATAATCTGATATATCTGATGGTCTGTTCATGCATGTAAGGGCTGTAATGTCTCTCCCTCGCACATGTCCTGCAGCTTGTTGACTCTTGTTGGGGATATTCTAAAACGCTTAATGTGGAAAAACAGCTTGCTATGGCTTAATGCACTGAAATTGGAGGACCAAATTCATTACGCACCTTATTGATGATGACCCATGACGTTGTACTGCATCTCTGTCAGCGCATGATGTGATAAAACTACAGCTCATTAATAAACGTTTTTTGTTTGATCCATTTCATACAATCTGCCTTCATTTAGCAAGTGCACTTGCGCAAAACATTTTTCAAGTTCCGCAGCTCACTACTCACTACTCATGAATACTTTTAAATAAGATACTCTTTTATTCTTACTTAAGTTTTTTGGACAAGTAATTTTTACTCTATTCACACTACATTTTTTTGGAAAATATTGGTACTTTTACTTGAGTATTATTTTTCAGTACTCTTTCCACTCCTGCTCAGAACTCATCTGACACTTGCATGTTCACCATTAACAAACTGAATATAGGGGTCCTCATCGGCATTACTCCTGAGCGCCAAACTACATTTGAGTATCATGATAAAATAAAATATGTTCCTGTTGCTATGAATTTACTTGCTATTAAGTTACTGACACAAGCTGCATGTAGAATGATCCCGTTTACCTTAGCCTCCTGTTTGTGTAACAGGTTTTGAAATGTACATATAATCTGGTATATCTGACGGTCTGTTCATGCATGTAAGGACAACATGTAAGGACTGTAACTGCTAATCAGAACCATCAGATTTTATTTGAACTTTACTAAACTTCCTGTGGATATTTTTCCAAAACAAAACAACAACAACAAAAAATGCTGCTTAGATGTATCCAGGTCCAGGACAATTTTTCACATTCCAAAGCTGCACGTTTTGAGATACAGTAAAATAAATGCCAGACATACATGTACGTGTGCATAAACTGATGCACTGATATTAAAGATTCCTGATGTTTTTAGAAAATAAAAAAAATTGTCTATTGTCCTCACCATGACCCTGTTCCATTACCCAGTGCCCCCATGAATTCATAACTCATTATAGGCTATATAAAGGATTCCCGCTGGCAGTGTGCCCATACGGGAGTGCGAGAGAGATGAGTCGATTGCTTCCTTTTCTCCTTTCCATCTAAAGTCTGTACGTGCTTCAGCTACATGTCAGTGGCCTCAAATACCAGCAGCAGAAGATACACATCAGTGCAGCGTCTGTAAGCCTGGAACATGCTGTATCAAACAATTTAAGTTTGCTCTTTTAGTCAGGAAACTTAATTGGGTTCAGTTGTGATTCAATTAATTATCCACTTTGTCTGGATATTTTTCCTAACATTCCTTGGGAGCAATAAAAATAGACATAAATTAGACCATTTTTAATATAAAGAGCAGAACTTGGCAAAAGAGCATTTAGATTAGAGTGATATTTTTCTCAAACGTCTCAATTTGATCTTCATTTAAAGTCTAAAATCTCATTAACAGCAGAATGTATAGAATTTTGTGGTTGAAACATCAGTTTCACAATAAAAAATAATCAGACAATAAGGTGGCGTTTAAATTTAGGTACTGGGTAGGATTAAGGGATGTAGAATAAGGTCATGCAGAATAAGGCATTAATATGTGCTTTATAAGTACTAATAAACAGCCAATAGTAATATGCATGCTAATAAGCAACTAGTTAATAGCAAGAATTGAACCCTAAAATAAAGTGTCACCTAAGTTGCTGTGGCATTAGCGTTTTTATAAAACAATATGATAAAAGATACCAGTTTTTTGTAAATAGTTACAATTATTAATAAAATGTCTAATAAGAAATCTAGTGGAATATGAATATGAATGATCTATTTTAACTCAACCAATCAGAATTCAGATTCGGAATTCTCCATTTTATATGCTTTGTTTCCATTTTAACACTTCATCTGCCAACATAATTTAAATTCAGTCATTTTTACCATAGATTCTGTATGGTGTATATAACTGACAGTAAAACACATTTTTGATTGCAGAATGCAAAAACTGAAGGTGTGCACATGCAGACATATTCCAGCAGGGGGCGCTTGCATTACTGTCATTGACTATCTTCTCCGTTAGACCGGCTGCCAAAGGATCCTACTGTGGTGTTTTTGTGGTGTGTGTTTTTTGTGACTTTTGACTGCATGCTTTTTCCTGTGGTCAGCTTAGTTTAGCATTAAATGCTTCAGTTGCCAACAAACAAGACAGGGATTCATCCAGCATGAGTATGTATTTCTGTGTTAATGAGTATGACAAACTTATTCCGGTGGGTATTTGGTTAAACACAGATCCTGACATTTGTAGAGGGTGTTTATTCATATTTTTAAAGCTTGTCTACAGTCATAGGAGGGACTGAGTCATTAATAGAGCTGTTATGACCAGCCCTGTGTTAGTTTTAAGGTAGCCTAATTTGGATTTCCAACTCTAAACAACTCCAACTGTCAAGAAGAGCCAAGCTTTTGGTCCATCAGTGGGCGGTGTTTTCACCTAAAATGACTCCTAAAGAGTAAAATCATGTTTAAAAAGGGGACTAAACAGTTCAAAGCATTTGTTGCGTTTCCTGGTATTTTGTTGTTTAACGTTTTACTCACCAGTAGTAATAGTGCCACTAATTAAATGCACCAATTCCAGTGGTGTATCTGAAATAAAGTAGCTTTTCCAGTAAGTTAACAAGCCACTTTTGCCTCTGTCCCAACTTTTTTGGAGTGTATTGCAGTCATCAACATCTAAATTTGTTTATAGTTACAAAATAGGGGAGAGTGGAGCACAACCTAATGCTTTTTGACTTTCTCAGTTTGTGTAAATTTCACTTAGTATTTATTTTTCCCCACATTAATTTCACACATGTCTAGTACAATTATGTGGTTTTGTTTCATTAATACAGTGTATACTTTTTTCTTGATTTACCCCGAAAGAATGGAAGTGAAATGTGACAACATGCCCCATTGTAACATTGGGGGACATTGTAACATGAGTATATGACAGCTTAAAATGTTATTTGATATAATCAAAAAAATGTCCAAGACAAAATACAGTTATTACCTTTTTCATATAAAATAATGAAATTTTTTAATAATTAACAATAAACAAATTATTGAGTTTGACAACAAACACACTGCAAAACACATCTATACAGCATAGTTCAAAACATAATAATAATTAATAATTTCTGAACATTGACTCTCAGTCTTTATTCACCTTTTTCTCATGGTTTCTCAATAGAATTCATAAAAGTATAGATTAGAATAGCATAGTTCTAATAGGGGCACATTGTAACGCAGTGTTACAACATGCCCCACCAGCGCAACTGGGATTTAAACCTGGCTCATGTTTTCTGCTGGTTAGATCAGTATTAAATAACTATCATCTCAACTGTTAAATAATAGATATAAGATTACAATAATATCAGATTTGTCTAGTTTTAAATAAACACAAAAAACAGAGATGAAAAATTAACTTAAGCAAGAAATTTACTTTTGCTATGGTTAAATAAATGTTCAGTGATATCTTCCACAGATTTTTTAATTTTGCCGCAATTTTTTCTCGATATAGTGTTGATATGGTAACTAGTAAATACACTAAGTTTCGTCATGCTGGCATGTGTGGAAAGTTTTAAACCATGTGTGTTACAACTAACTCCGCGTTAGGTTGTGCCCCGCTCACCCCTTCAATTAATTTAGTCAGTGAAAACACTGGAAATTTTTTCTTTGTACTTTTCTCAGTTAAAACAACAGATTCTTGAATTTATTGCATTTTACAAAATGCGCCAACTTTTCTGGAAGTGGGGTTATATATAGTAGTGTAAAAGCATGAGGTTGCTGTTGCAGTTACACTGTTGCGACATGCTATGTGCAACTGTGTGTGACCAGAAGGTAGTTGACAACAGAAAAGATGTATGACAGTGTTTTTTATTAATCTTATGAGTAATCACAACCACCTCTCTTTCTCTCATGGAAGGCAAGCATATCCTCCTGCTGGAGAGAGGCCTGTTTCCTGCTGCATGCCAGTGGTTAGACCTTGGCCTACACACCCTCGGATATTTCTGTCTCTCCCTCACTCTGCTCCTCTCCAGCCTCACACACAAAAGACAGAGAGAAGTAACAGCAAGAGCAGTGAGACACAAGATACAAAGTCATGTTCGAAAGCTGCATAATATTCTTCTGTGTAACACAAAGACTTTTTTTCAGACTGAGCTTTCAGTCATGGTCGATACAGAAGTAGTCTTCGTTTACACATGGCAGAATGTGATTATTTTTTGTGACACTTCCTCTTCAGTGTCACATGATCCTTCAGAAATCATTCTAATATGCTGATTTGGTGCTCAAGAAACATTTCTTATTATCAGTTATCTTTTAAAAACAGTTGTGCTGCTTAATATTTTGGAGGAAACCATGATACTTTTTGTCAGGATTCTTTGATAAATAGAAATTTCAAAAGAACAGCATTTATTTAAAATAAAAATCATTAAATGTCTTGTTACACTTTATTTTAATGTGTCCCTGTTACAGTGTAATTATACATTTAAGTACTGAGTAATAAGTACATGTACTTATTATAGGGTTAGGGTAGGATTAGGGTTTGGTTTAGGGTTAGTTGCATGTAATTATGCCTAATTTATAGTATAGTATAGTATATAGTATATACTATTTACTGTAGTAAATGCATGTAACATGTAATAAGGACACATTAAAATAAAGTGTTACCAATATCTTTACTGAAACTTCTGATCAACTGAACAAAACCATTAATATAAACTACTGTATTTATAATGCAGATATAATTAAAGACATTTCCATCTTTTACAACCTTCAAATGATTATATCCAAAGATTTATATCCAGCACTATGACAGAATTCCCAACAGATCTGTGTTTTGGCAGTGCGTTGATACAAGTTTCTACAGTGACGTTTCCTTTATGAGGTTGCCCTGCTCTAAAAGAGCCGCATGGATTTGCACATAGTAAAGCATCTGTTTTCTTTTACATGGGCACTGAATGACGGATCAGACGGAATGTGCTCCACACGCACTGAACAGCTGCAGACAAGACTCGACGCCATGTAGAATGCAGCTTCCTGATGATGTAACAGATGCAAAACAAAGCAAAAATTATGAAAAATCCTGGGTGAGCCAGGAGACCCAGACTGACCCTCTGGGGCTTTTGTGAGTAAATCACAAGATAACACAGTGAGAGTTTTGAGGCAGAACCTCACAAGCATCTTCCCGTCTAATCATAAACGGCATGTCAAACCTAAAGTCAAAACAAACAGGATTTTTTTCCTGAGGGGGCCACTAGGGAGCCTCGGTTATACAACTGAAATTCCATGGAAATACAACATGGGAGTACAGAAAGTAATTTTGGGCCAAGATATCCCTATCCCTGAACTATAAAGCACTGCTTTGTGAGTGCCCTTTTACATAGTCTGGTTTTTTTCGTGGTCTACTAGAATAGGTTTTCATGCTTGAAACACATTATTTTTCACATATTTTACATTGGAATGCATTGAAAGCTTAGGAAGCTGACGTATTTCCTCGTATTGCCTCTGCATATCAAGCAGTGACTTTTCAGACAGCATATGCGCACCTCACAAAAGTGATTTCGGACAGACTTCTGAGGCAGCATAACGATTTAATAATCTACAGCAAACTAGAGAGAGCTTTGGTGATAACTAAGCGAATATTTAACTACTACAATACTAATTTCTTGCTAGAAATGACATTAAAAGTGGAAAACTTTGGTCAAAAATAGACATTTACACACAAAGTTATCACTAACCGCAACATTCAGATGCCAACTTTCAGCCATTGTTGCAGCACCTCTCTTCCGTGGCTGCGTACTTACTTGAGTAGGTAATTATTTTGAATAAGTATTACTTCACGACCGCTAAAAAAGTATGTTTTATATAGTATGAATGTGTGTAGTATGAATGGACGTACTACATTCGCCATGTTGTCATCATGTGACCTACCAGCGTCAGTTGCATCACTTCACTGCCATTCATAAATCCTGTCCCGTGGCCTCATGGGATAGTAAAGTGTCCATCGTATGCACACTTCAGAATCTCGCCGGATGTACAGTGGGGAGAACAAGTATTTGATACACTGCCGATTTTGCAGGTTTGCCCACTTACAAAGCATGTAGAAGTCTGTAATTTTGATCATAGGTAATCTTCAACTGTGAGTGACGGAATCTAAAACACAAATCCAGAAAATCACATTGTATGATTTTTAAGTAATTCATTTGCATTTTATTGCATGACATAAGTATTTGATACATCAGAAAAGCAGAACTTAATATTTGGTACAGAAACCTTTGTTTGCAATTACAGAGATCATATGTTTCCTGTAGTTCTTGACCAGGTTTGCACACACTGCAGCAGGGATTTTGGCCCACTCCTCCATACAGACCTTCTCCCGATCCTTCAGGTTTCGGGGCTGTCGCTGGGCAATACGGACTTTCAGCTCCCTCCTAAGATGAATGACATAGAAGCTACCCAGAGGGAAGATAAAAAAAAAAACCTTTAACAATTCAAATGTTTCTGAGAGACATAAATGAGGTTACATTAACATCAAATGGAGACTTTTGCTTGAGTCTCCTGTTTCTCACACTTGTCTCCTGAGACAAAAACTCTAACACTCTCACATTTGTCTCCTTTAAAGTTTTAGAAGAGATCTCAACAACATCACACACTGTGCTCAGACTTTTCTCTTAGACTAAAGAATCTGAACCTCTCACATGTATCTCCTCTAAAGTTTAGAAGAGATCTCAACAACATCACACACTGTGCTCAGATTTTTCTCCTAAACCAAAGACTCTGAACCTCTCACATTTATCTCCTCTAAAGTTTAGAAGAGACCTCAGTAACATCGCATACTGTGCTCAGATTTTTCTCCTTAGCTAAAGACCCTGAAGCTCTCACATTTGTCTCCTCTTAAAGTTTAGATGAGATCTCAACAACTTTACAAAATGTGCACCAATAAATAAGAAACAAACAAACAGTCCATAATTTCAGGGTTTAAGCCTATATTAAGAGTGAAAATATGCAGAAATAAGGTTAACGATACTCTTAATTGTTGATACAATAAGAAAGCTGTACAGTTTATGTGCATAGGGCACATCATTTGTTTGACAAATGTGAGAGTGCCAGTCTTTAGTTAAGGATAATCATCTGAGCACAATGTGTGATGTTATTGAGATCTTTTATGAAACTTTAGAGGAGACAAAAG
Source organism: Coreius guichenoti (assembly GCA_039654105.1). Taxonomy (NCBI): domain Eukaryota; kingdom Metazoa; phylum Chordata; class Actinopteri; order Cypriniformes; family Gobionidae; genus Coreius; species Coreius guichenoti. The sequence continues at coordinate 12,203,898 of CM077179.1, read as the reverse complement.
CAAGAGTTCCAGAGACTCTAGCTGAGGAGAAAAGTCTGAGCACAGTGTGTGATGTTATTGAGATCTCTTATGAAACTTCCGAGAAGACAAGTGTGAGAGCTCCAGTGTTTCTAGCTGAGGAGAAAAGTCTGAGCACAGTGTGTGATGCTTTTGAGGTCTCTTCTGAATCTTTATGGGAGACAAATTTGAGAGATCCAGAGTCTCTAGGTAAGGAGAAAAATCTGAACACAGTGTGTGATGTTGTTGAGATCTTTTCTGAAACTTCAGAGAAGACAAATATGAGCAATCCAGTCTCTCTAGCTAAGGAGAAAAATCTGAGCACAGTGTGTGACGTTGTTGAGATCTTTTCTGAAACTTTAAAGGAGACCATTGTGAGAATGTTAGAGTTTTTGTCTCAGGAGACAAGTGTGAGAAACAGAAGACTCAAGCAAAAGTCTCCATTTGATCTTAAACTAACCTCATTTTTCTCTAGGAGAAACATTTGAGATGTTAAAGAGATCTCACTTTGGATTTTTCTTTCCTATGGGCTACTATACAGTAGGGAAGTATGCGATTTCGGATGAAGCCCCAGTCTATTAGTAACGCTCTGTTTAATTCCTGTTTCTATGAAGCCCCTCCTTTCGAAAAGCGCAATGTGCTTTGATTGGTCGACTGGACCAGTGTGTTGGGATTGGTCAACTTTTTTTTTGCATGTGCCTTGGGAATTATTTAAATGAGGAATATTGTGATGTGTACGTTCCCAGTGGAAAACTCAAGTCTACAATCAAGGCATTTCAGAGAGTTCAAAAACAGTGCTTACTGATACAGACAATAACTTACTTTGGAGTGACTTTGTGCTTTGTAACTTCTCAACTGCTCAAACAGCAACATTAAACACTAAAGTTCAAAATGTAAAAGAAAAAAAAAGCATAATAAGTTTGCAATTTTAATTGTAGAATTAACCATATGTTGTATATCTGCGGTCACAGAGAATTTTTGGCAAGTTTCGGGGACAAAAAAGACTCCATTATTTTATAGTAAATAGTAAATAGTGTAGCGATGAAGCAAAGTGTAGTATGAAGCACAGCTCACACAGAAGTCACTTTAAAACCAAGCAGCTTTCTGTTGATAAACGTGGCAAATTCGCATGATCACCTTGAACCCAATGCAAAATCTGCATGGGGAAATATTTCGCTCTCATGCAAAATTCCAGATCACGTAGATCCCTATTGAAATGACTACATTTCACCTGCGAAATTTCTTCAAACAGTGGTAAATTTGACAGCACCTTGTTGTACATTTTTTGTCTTTGTTTATACGTATTTATTGAGGCAAGAAGGATTGTTGAATGTTAGTGGTGGTCAGATGTGTGAGATTTGAGTGATTTGTTTAAGATTCATGAAAAGCAGTATAGGCAGATTCAACAGCAGGACGCTGTAAGAAAGATTTGCTCATATGGTTTGGCTGCTGGTTGACAGAGATAAACAGTATGTCTGATTACAGGAATGAAATTTATTTTAAACCATAAACATCTGCTAGATTCATTTGGATCTTCTTTGGTTCATTTCACATCGTCCAACAGATAAACACCTACTTGCTTTCACCACGCAAACGTAGTTTCTTAGCCATGATAGCTGTTTGGCAGTTCACAGATCTTGTCAGGAAAACAAACCATCAAGTACAACTCTGTAAGTGCAGAAAGCAGAAAACAGCTGCGTAATTAAATAAATGAAGTAATTACTGAATTCAGTTTATTTTTCTTACTTCATTGCCAAACTTATTGTTTTAAACTGAAATCTAAAAAATAAGCAAGGTTTACGCTTAAAACTGGGGGGGGGGGGAAATTGCCAATGGAATAAGAAAAATAAACATAAATTCATAATTTTTAGGATGTTAGACACTTTTACTGGGAAACGGACAAAATACTGATTAACAAAATGCTTAAATGTACTCTTAGGACTTTGATTCGACTGGTTAATGTGTGGATCGACAGTTGATAATCTAATGTCTCCTTTTTAAAACATATGATAACTTTTACAAACAGTGAAAGAATGTTAATGACGTCCTGCCAGGAATATTTATTTACTTTCCTCATTAAGTTGAGGCAATATGCCAGACTATGTGCTATTTCAGTCAATGTAGAAACTCTCTCCCATCATTTATCATTTAGACTTTTGGAGAATAAATCAGTATGTCATGCTGAGGCTGGAAGAACTTTAAATGATATCCCTAAATGTATCAACAGAATTAAGCCATTGAAAGTTCTTAGCACTTGTCTAAAGTACAAGTCTTTTGAAATGTTAAACAAAGAAGCGTTATGACGTACAATGAAGACTAAATATTTAAGATATTTCACTATTTCTAGGTCTCTGAACTAATAAGCATTTTTATGTGACATTGACCATGTGACTCCTTTGTACAAATGGCCACATGTTCTTATTCTATTGAAGCACAAGATGCTTCAGTATCCAGTGGTTGTGTGCAGTCACATGTTCAGTCAACTGTACACGCTCCAGAGCAGCTGTCTTACACAAGCTCTGTGGCTCTGCGTGTGCTCCTGACAATCACTCAGTGACCGCTGATACTGTGAATGTTCAAGTATCTGCAGTAGGCAGTCTGCCCTCAGCTCCTTAGGCATTCACACACACACACACACACACACACACACATTGGGTTTTCATGTTTCATGGGGTTTCAATGTCCCCACAAGGAAAAGGATTTCGGATATTGCCGTTTTTGTGAGGACATTTTGTCCCCATAACGTACAGGACATACCTGAACCACACAGACACACACACTGACACACACATTTTACAAGTTAAAGGTAGAACGTCTTGATCAGACACAGATACACTGAATTCATGGCTCAAGAGTTTTGTGTCATAAGACTGTAGAGTGAAAGCATCTCACTAACACTTTACAATAAGGTTCCATTTGTTAACTACATTAGTAACAACAAAAAATACTTCTAAAGCATTTATTAATCTTAGTTAATGTTAATTTCAATATTCCATTTGTTAACATTAGTTAACTAAAATGAACTAACAATGAAAAATACTTCTAAAGCATTTAATAATCAAATGTTGGATCTGGTAATATTATTTAATGGACCTGAGCATGAACTAACAATGAACAGTGGTGTTTTTATTAACTAACATAACAAAGATTAATAAATAGGCTACTGTAACAAATGTATTGCTCATTGTTAGTTACGTAATGCATTATCGGTCCCACTTTATATTAGGTGGCCTTAACTACTATGTACTTACATCAAAAAATAAGTACCATGTACAAACCCGATTCCAAAAAAACTGGGACACTGTACAAATTGTGAATAAAAACAGAATGCAATGATGTGGAAGTTTCAAATTTCAATATTTTATTCAGAATACAACATAGATGACATATCAAATGTTTAAACAAAGAAAATGTATCATTTTAAGGGAAAAATAAGTTGATTTTAAATTTCATGGCATCCACACATCTCAAAAAAGTTGGGACAAGGCCATGTTTACCACTGTGTGGCATCCCCTCTTCTTTTTATAACAGTCTGCAAACGTCTGGGGACTGAGGAGACAAGTTGCTCAAGTTTAGGAATAGGAATGCTGTCCCATTTTTGTCTAATACAGGCTTCTAGTTGCTCAACTGTCTTAGGTCTTCTTTGTCACATCTTCCTCTTTATGATGCGCCAAATGTTTTCTATGGGTGAAAGATCTGGACTGCAGGCTGGCCATTTCAGTACCCGGATCCTTCTTCTACACAGCCATGATGTTGTAATTGATGCAGTATGTGGTCTGGCATTGTCATGTTGGAAAATGCAAGGTCTTCCCTGAAAGAGACGACGTCTGGATGGGAGCATATGTTGTTCTAGAACTTGGATATACCTTTCAGCATTGATGGTGCCTTTCCAGATGTGTAAGCTGCCCATGCCACACGCACTCATGCAACCCCATACCATCAGAGATGCAGGCTTCTGAACTGAGCACTGATAACAACTTGGGTTGTCCTTGTCCTCTTTAGTCCGGATGACATGGCATCCCAGTTTTCCAAAAAGAACTTCAAATTTTGATTCGTCTGACCACAGAACAGTTTTCCACTTTGCCACAGTCCATTTTAAATAAGCCTTGGCCCAGAGAAAACGCCTGCGCTTCTGGATCATGTTTAGATATGGCTTCTTTTTTGGCCTATAGAGTTTTAGCCGGCAACGGCGAATGGCACGGTGGATTGTGTTCACCGACAATGTTTTCTGGAAGTATTCCTGAGCCCATGTTGTGATTTCCATTACAGTAGCATTCCTGTATGTGATGCAGTGCCGTCTAAGGGCCCGAAGATCACGGGCATCCAGTATGGTTTTCCGGCCTTGACCCTTATGCACAGAGATTGTTCCAGATTCTCTGAATCTTTGGATGATATTATGCACTGTAGATGATGATAACTTCAAACTCTTTGCAATTTTTCTCTGAGAAACTCCTTTCTGATATTGTTCCACTATTTTTCGCCGCAGCATTGGGGGAATTGGTGATCCTCTGCCAATCTTGACTTCTGAGAGACACTGCCACTCTGAGAGGCTCTTTTTATACCCAATCATGTTGCCAATTGACCTAATAAGTTGCAAATTGGTCCTCCAGCTGTTCCTTATATGTACATTTAACTTTTCCGGCCTCTTATTGCTACCTGTCCCAACTTTTTTGGAATGTGTAGCTCTCATGAAATCCAAAATGAGCCAATATTTGGCATGACATTTCAAAATGTCTCACTTTCAACATTTGATATGTTATCTATATTCTATTGTGAATAAAATATAAGTTTATGAGATTTGTAAATTATTGCATTCCTTTTTTATTCACAATTTGTACAGTGTCCCAACTTTTTTGGAATCGGGTTTGTACTTATTGTGTTCATATTGTATTGCAAAACACTTTTGCTGATATTGAGGTGCGATACGGGTAAAGTTAGGGACAGGTGTGGTGGTATGGGTAAGTTTAAGGGTAGGGTTAGGTGTAAGGGAAGTGTTAACGGTGTAATTATTAATGTAACTACAGAAATTAATTACAGATGTAATTACATGCAGGTAATTTTTAAAATGTAAGTACAATGTAAAACATGTATGTACACAATAAGTGCATTGTATCAAATGATTAATTTAAATGTTAGTACACAGTAGTTAAGGCCACCTAATATAAAGTGGGTCTGCATTATCTAACATTAACTAACAGGAACTTATTGTAAAGTGTTACCAGCATCTCTACTGTTATTCCTCAAGCTTATACAGTTAGTTCTTTGAACAAATCCCTAATGCTAAGTATTAAACTTCGACATGCATATTCCTGCACTGTTTGTACTAGACATAAATGATACCTCAAACTGTGTTTTGCATGGGCACCATTTACATTGTCTTTCATTTTAAGTTAAACTAGTACCTATTTAATCAAGTATTTTATTTAATTTGATTTTCTTTCTTTTTAGGAGTGGGAGACATGTTTGGTTATAAGGAGTTTTGACATGGATTGAAATAATCATCCCAAGTTTGAAATCAGAGGGATGGGAGTTTTCTGATGGCCATCTGTTCCTCATTGGAATGTTATTTACTGACTATACTGATAAAGAGTGACTTTCCGGATATTCTGAAGGGAGTGACATGCAGTTTTCCTAAGGGACTAGGAAAAAGACTTTTGGAATTTACAGATAAGGACTGCAAAATAATTATGGGAAACTAATTACCTTTCTCAGCATACAAAGACAAGAAGAGCATCCAAAAATCAGCCTCATATCTGGCATCAGCACATGGATAGAATGCAGGTAGGAATTCACATTATATAGTTTGAAATAAATGATGAATAGTAGGTGGAAACAAGGCGTTATGAAATCTTTTACATAAACATAGCTGCAATTCCATGGCCTCTGGCCATAACCTGAACCCAGACCTGATCTAATGAAAACCAGACTATACCCAGGACCAGCAGGACATTTAAAGGGGACATATTATGCATATTATGTTTGATCACAGTGTGTGTAAACAATCCACCCAATACTTTTTTTATAATCCCCATCAACCATTATCAATCTCTCATAACACGCTATTCCAGATTTCCCCCTAGTAGGGAAACCCCGCCCATGACTGTTGATGCCCGCTCACCGTCTGCGTAATTCATAAACGCACATTTATTATGCATTGTAGCCTATAGTCGGGTGATGGACGTGTTAAGTTCCCACATGAGCACCTATACAACAATTTATAGATTAACATGACGGTACATGCTAGTCGATGAGTTGAATCAATGTAACTCCACAACAACTAACGTTACATAAATGTATCCACTAACCATTCAGAAACGTCCAGATGAAGTCTAAAAGTTGCAACCTCTTCCTAGAGTCTCAGAGTCTCTCATCTGTGTCCGACACCGGTTCAAACGTGTAAGGCTGCACTTCACAACTGGTTATTTCTGACATTTTAGCTGAGTGAAATTAGTTTTGTTGTTGACGGAGTATCCGAAGCTCATGTAAAGGAACCTCTTCTGGAAAGGGGGCGGAGAGCAGCAGCTCATTTGCATTTAAAGGGACACACACAAAAACGGTGCGTTTTTGCTCACACCCAAATAGGGGCAAATTTGACAAGCTATAATAAATGATCTTGGGGGTATTTTGAGCTGAAACTTCACAGACACATTCTGGGGACACCAGAGATTTATATTATATCTTTTGAAAAGGGTCATAATATGTCATAATATTTTTTTTAATGTATTTTTTTAATCACAGTATCACAATTAAGTAAACCTAATTGTGAATTTTATATAATTTCACTCATTTGAGCTGTGACTTTTTGGGTGCTTCAATATCTTCAAAAAAGAAAACCAGGCAATTTATTAAGAACTATTCTAAGTTTTTTTCTATTCTATTTCTATTATAATTATATTGTTTTAATGTTCTTGTAAGTATTTGAAATTATTTTTTTTCTGTGTCCTTAATTTCACTTTCCATTTTGGCTTTTTTTTGTAACGTGTCTTTAAAAAATGGTTCCTTAATGACATCATCCTACACTACAGGAAGTTACATCATTTTGAAGGGAAAACAACATCAGTCACACTTTAGTTTAGGGGACACATATTCACTATTAACTATGACTTTTGTAAACTCCTAATAAACTCCTAATTTACTGATTATTAATAGTTACTAAAGTAGTTGTTTAGGAATGGGGTATGATTAAGGGATGTAGAATATGGTCATGCAGAATAAGGCATTAATATGTGCTTTATAAGTACTAATAAACAGCCAATATGCCAGTAATATGCAAGCTAATAAGCAACTAGTTAATAGTGAAAATTAATCCCCAAACTTACACATCACAAATATCAGTAAGTGCAAGCTCACACTACTGGACTGTAAGACTACCTGAATTGTTGTGGTGCTCACAATACACAACAAGGTTTCTTGTCATCTATCGTCGCCTTGTCATTACAGCACGCATACTACACAACACAACGCTGACGAGGTGCACAAACTACATTTGGTCAAGAGACAGTCCCGGCCAACAGCGGAAAAAAAAGTTTTCTCACATAAATTCTCGCAAGTGATTATGAGATTTTTCTGTTTATACCCTCTGCACTGTGATTGGCTGATTAGTTCCACCTTGTTGTTGCATTGCACACACTACAAGATCATGTGGCGATAATATCAAACAGGTTTTAAAATATTGCAGTGTCTGTGAATGCTCGAGACTGGCTCAGATCACCTCACTGACCAGCTTATACTTAACGAGCATCTGCAACTGCATCGAGCACTGATTTGGCCACGATCCGGGGGTTTTGTCGCAGACCTTGGAAATCTGCGACAGCAAAATCCAGCCAAATGTCGTGTAGTGTGAGCTTCTCTTTAGTAATAGCAATGGATTTAATGAATTATGTGATGTTTTGTCATAGTAGCTGGCTTGTCACTCTAAAATATTCATCCTATTTCATAAAATTGCAGAAATCGTATGCTACTGTAAAAAAAAAATCTAGATTCCCACCAATAGTAAGCTGCACTAAATCTCTCAATGAGCAACTTTAGCTCCCAAAACACGAAGATACAGAACAAAAATAGAGACGTGTGGCCACTAAGGTTTAGGCAAAAATGCTCTTACAAACTTTAGAAACCTCAACTATACAATACGCCTACTGTATTTATTATTCATCTAGCAAAGATGTGACCTATGTAGATACTTTCTCAATCTGTATTTATTTATGTTAACATATATTCTAACTCTTTATTCTAAAGTACAATGTTGAGCCCTCCTCTTGCAGAAGTGCATTCTGGGAGCTGACAGCAGTCAGAGCCTTTAATCAGTGCGACTCCCACTCTGTGACCGCACACGCCCTGTAATAAACTCTGTGTGTACAGCCTATTCTCATGAAATAAATAGATGCGTTTCTGGCCAGTTCTTTTCACCATACCACAATCTGATTACAAGATGACATGCTCCTGGAAATGGCTACTGGAATTCTTTTGGGAATAGAGCACTGACTCCCTTCATTAGCCTCCATTATGTGAAGCGGAAGTGCCTAGTGCCCTCCGAAAAACTGAGAAACTAAGAGTTAATGAGTGAGTTTCATTATTGTGTGAAAAAAGCTTTAAATTCACTATTATAATATCAATGTCAAATACTGCAGAAATAGAACGTTGATTATTTTACAGTATAAGCAATTGTTTGTTGATGAAAGAAATACAGGTCCCAGAATTTTTGAATTTTTGGGTGGAAAAGTGTTTGGATTTGATCTGCCTTCATGAACTTCAACTTGGTGAATAGGAAACATTTCAGTTTCAACATTATGCAAATCTGCCAAGACATTTGTCTTCATAATGTTGTTTTAACTATTTGCAGTGTTGAATCTGACAGTACTGCCATATTTGCTTTCCCTTGGTTTTTTATGTCCACTGATCTGAGATGCCAAATATTAGTGGGACATGCAACTATGGTAACATACATTGCTGAAATAATAGTTTAAACCAGCCTAAGATTGGTTGCTGATCTCCAAAAAGCCTTTTTTTTTTTCAGTAGAAAAGTGTTACACTGCATGTGTGGCATTACATTTGGAATTAAAGCACAAACATTGAGAGCACAGACAACATCACCCATCTGATATTTTCTGTTTTTTTATGACTCTTGGAAAGGAAGGTGGAAAAACCATGACCCAAAAAGAACCCCAAACAGTCCCTTACTCATTTTCAAAGGCAAAAGAAAGTTTTTGAAAGGTCAGGAAAATAAAAAGAGCATGTGTGATGTAACTGGTTGGAAATGCAGAAATTCAAATTCATTAAAAGAAACTAAGATGGAAAGTTTTGTAAATATTTGCCTCCTCTTAGAGGAACAAGAAAGAGAGAGATCAATGCCCAGCGCTTTTAAAAATGAAAAGCACAAGACAATGTCCATATTGTTTATTTGAAAGTTTAAGTCTCTTTAGCAACATTCATTTACACATTTACTTCAGGACATTACATTTATTTATAAATTCTCCAACAAGGAGAACTGTTCAATTTTTGCAGTTAAGCTGCTGCTTTACTAACGCTCTACAGAAGCTGGACATGTGAAACTTTTTAACCCCAAGTTAAAGCCACTTAAACTCTGGGTTAAGTGACACAGATTACACCGATTAATACTGCTTTTAACCCTGGGTTGTGAAGCCCAGCTCATACAGCAGGTTTCAACAATATCAGCAATACCACAATACTGAATTTTAAAAGTACATCGTTATCAGGGATATAGGGAATATTTCATTTTCTCTATGTAACTGGAAAAACAGAGAAACACACATACATACATATACAGTATATTAAGGTCTGGGTAGATTAGATGATAATCAGTCTATCAGTTCTCGTAATCAACGTGTTGGATGCAAAAGAAATGGGCCGGAGTCTGAGGAATGGGCAGATCTGAGTGACTTTGACAAGGCACAAATTGTTGAAAGTCGACTGGATCAGAGTATCTCTGAAATGGCAAGGCTGTTGCTCCAGGTCAGCAGTGGTGAGAATTTACCAACAGAGGTCCGAGGAGGGACAAACCACAAACCGGCAACAGGGTGTTGGGCACCTAAGGCTCATCGATGCATGAGGGCAACAAAGGCTATCACGTCTTGTCCGAGCCAACAGAAGGAGTACTGTGGCACAAGTCGCACAAAATTTTAATGGAGGATATGGGATCATAACATCATAGTGCCTATGATGACCCCTGTCCACTGTCGAAACTGCTTACAATGGGCACGCGAGTGATGGAACTGGACCTTGGAGCAGTGGAAGAAGGTTGCCTGGTCCAATGAGTCCCATTTTCTTTTACATCACGTGGATGGCCGTGTACGTGTGCACCGTTTACTTGGTGAAAAGTGTAATGGTCTGGGGGTATGTTCCTTTAAGACCCAAGTTTGCGGTTTCCCCCTGGAGCCCTGCATTCAAGCAGAGTGGGAAAGAGGTTGACTGAAAGGATCTGCTGCTAACGTCTTGGGGCCAGATACCACAGGACACCTTAAGGGTATAGTCCATGCCTCTGCAGGTTGGCGCTTTTTTGGCAGCACACAGTTTTACCAACATCATATTAGGCATAATGTTTTGACTCATCGGTGTATATATAAATATATATATATATGACTCATGTGTGTATTAAAAAGGGTTTTTATGGTTATGAAATCCATATTAGCAGGTGTCTTCTGCTGTTTCTTTAAAGTCACTGTGAGCCGGAAGTTGCGACTGACTTTACTTCAGTATTTTCCGTAATTTAAGAGTGAAAAGGAGTTTTGAATGAGAAAAATAGTGGGTTTGTTTTTTCCCGCTAGGAATTGATTGGAACTAGAAAAGTTAGCGTTTCATTTAGCTCGTGGTCAAAGCTCGCAGCAGACTGACAGTTGGAGCGGATGTTCTACCCAAGCTATCAAACTGATAAAATCAGAGAAGGAAGGCCATTCTAGAGAAGAAGTACACTTTCAGATGTACTTCTCTCAGAGGTCTGCCTTTGTTTATGAGGGAAAAATCTGGAAACATCCTGAAGACTTGGCTGGTAAGAAGGTGTGTGTCATCAGCATATACACTCATTCCTGAGATACTTCACCTGTGTTCACCAGATCCTGTTAGGAGATAAGTTTTTGTCTGGTATACAAAACTAATCATCAGCTCTCTATCAGCCAAGAGGCAGAGGAAAGAGAAGAAAGCAGGAGACAAAAAATGGTAAATGGTAAAAAATACTTTATTGGATAATCGTAGTTTAAACTTTGTCAGTGATCAAATTCAAAATGTTGTTATTATACCAAAGCAAAGACAATGGAAAATTACTGCTTTGCAACACTGTCCAGAGACATTGAAAACCTTGAGATTGAGACATTCCCTCTGATATCTAACCTGTGAAAACAATACAGTGCACAATCATAAGGTTAAACAGTAATATAGCAATATAATAAGAAAGAATATGAATATACAAGATTTACTTTCTTCTGGTGAACACAAAAATATTTCAGGATTAGGATTAAAGGTTTTTCTGTCCATAAAATTCAAGTCAATGGGGTCCAACACTTTTAAACTCCAAAAAGGACACAAAGGCAGCATGAAAGTAATCTATATGACTCATATAGTGATTTAAACCAATCTTCGATGATGCAATACGATCAGTTTGGATGATGAACAGAATGTGAGCCTATATACACTTCCTCATGCCCTTTTGCATGTGCGATTTTGGGTGACCTATCTCTCTTAAACAATATAAAAAGCATTAAATCAGAATGGCCATGGATTCTGCTGTGGACGAGAGCCACAGGTAATCACATCAGTGCTGATATGTGGCATTATTTGGGCTTGGGAAATATATTCCATTTATCAGTTTTAGTTTAATGGCTGAATTTGAACAAGCTTAAAAACATGACCACCTTTACTTTCCAAATGAAGTTACATGAGCAGATGTTTAGGAACACTTTGTGGTCCAATGGAATTCAATCAAAAAAAAAAATTGACCCTAATTTTATGCTAATTTCTACTGCAGGACACAGAGCCAGAAGACATTCATAAGGGGAGAAGATGAGGGTTTTAACCATCGTTGAAGATGATGTTGCCACCATCCACTCAAACCCAAATATAAGGTGCCTCTCTGTAGTACTATGAGAGGAGATTGGGCCAGATAATGTGCAAGACCTTTGCCACAGCTGTTAATCTCCTTTTTGGCTTGATTTAATCCCTTAATGTGAACTAATTTTAAAGAATTAAAATTCACTTTTGAAAAACATTCTTGACCCCCAGTGCTCAGCAAGAGTCCAGTCCTTAAGAAATTATTAATGTTCAAGTAGCTCTGCAATCTTATATGGATAATCATAAGGTTCAGCATTTATTTATTCCAGTTTGTACTCTAATTTAGTGCATAATCTTTTTTTAATAAATCTTGAAAAGTGGAGTAGAACTTCCATCACCTTTAATACATGTACCTCATGCAGATAGAAAATGTGCTGTTTTACAGAATTGTCAATAAATAATTTCTGCAATGATGACAATGTCTTTCGTATTGTGTTGTATTTGCAGTATGGTTTGTACATTTGGATGTTGGATGCATTTGGATTCTTAGGGCCCTATTTTAACGATCTGAGCACATGGTCTGAAGCGCATGGCGCAGGTGCACTTAGGGCGTGTCCGAATCCACTTTTGCTAGTTTAATGACAGAAAAACCAGTTGGGGCACCAGGGGCATGGTCCAAAAGGGTTGTACCTAGTCCCTTAATGAATCATGGGTGTATTTTGGGCATAATGTGCAACAAACCAATCAGTGTGTCATCTCCCATTCCCTTTAAAAGCCAGTTGTGCTTGCACCATGGCGGAGTCGCTATTTACATGGCGGAATTTGCGAGCGGAAAGACTGAACGCTTCTCCAGACAGGAATCCTTCTATTTTTAATATTTAAAAATGTTTGCGTGCTGCCTGTCCCTGTGTGTGTAATAAGCAGAGTGTACGCGCGTTATGCACCAGTCTATAGGCGCATATTACTAACGCGCCCTTTAAATAACACAAAAAAATACTGCGCTATTGACTTTAGACCAGGTTTTTGTTGGTCAACGGCGCAGTCGTTTTCAGTTGCCTCAAAATAGTAACACGCCAACAATGCGCCTGAACACACCTCGTTTTCAGACCAGCACGCCCATGGGCGAACAGATGGCCGTGAGTGCATTTGCTTTTAAACAACGTGGCGCTGGACATGAAAATGATAACTGCAAAAAACACTTACGTCGCATTGCGCCGGGTGTATGATAGGGCCCTTAATGTGAGGGCTATTCATGGGTACCGAAGACGTCACTACCACCATGCTCGCCACCATTTTTTTGTCCGACATGGCAACGAACACAGCACATTCTAGATGAGACGATTTGAGAGAAAGAAAAAAAAAAAAACATTTGTTATTGGTTGTGATCCTTATTTATTACCTCCAGCTGTGTTTTGTCCCTTAAAATCTGTGACGCCAAATTACTTTTCCGGACATTTCTACAGTAGCGCCCCCGAGAATAAGGTGGATATATCTTGTACACAATCCATCGCCATACACCGTAGAAAGTGCTACCAAAAAATCCATTGCCTAACATAAAAATAAAATACCTAAATGCAAACATATCTGTCAGGGTTGAGGTAAGGGATGAAACGAGGACTCAATCGCAGGAGAAATGGGCTTTTTACTAATAAGATAAAACAATCAAACAAAAACTACCACAAGGGGGAAAACAAGACTTGACTTGAACTAGACACAAGGAGCAGGGAAACATGAAGCACATACAATGGGGGAAGACAGGTGGGGCAAATGAACCAATAATCAGATAACAAGATGGGCGGGGTTAGACAATGGACAGGAGAGCACATGGCACAAGGAAACACATGACAAGCGCTCACACCAAACATGACAAACACAAGCACATGGCCAGCAAAGACAAATTACAAGCCATGTGCTCACGCAAAGACAAGACAAATACAGGAGTGTCAGGGCTCTGTCACAAAAACAAGAATAAACTAGACCGAAGTGACAGAACCCTGACACATATCATTGCACAACATTACTTAGGCTACATATAAAGAAACAAAATGCATGTGCCATTGATAAATATAATTAAATAGCCTCCGCACGGACAATAAGGAAATGATTTTAATCAAACCATGTTGTTGATGAAAATAATATGAGAACAATACAAGTGCTAGTTATTAAAAATAATGCATCAATGTTTTTGAAAAAATATTAAACATTTTTAATATTATATTAATAGTAAATATCTTTAATATTACTGGTTGAATTAACATCATTGCTGTTTAAACTGCGTGCGCTGAAGCTGAAGAGGATTAACACTCGTAAACTGAAGAGCTTGTTGTGGATGCGCTCTTCCCGTAACAACATGCTGAAACACGGCAACTAAGTCCAAAGAATTCACAACGTTTTATTACAATAGTGTATTCAATTATAATGTTATCAATATGACAGCCCCAATCATAGTTATTAATGTTTTGCGTTGCTGTTTGAGCGTGCACGCTGAAGCTAAAGATGATCAACGTTACAATGAAGCTCTGCGGGTTATTTACCTCAACAAAACGCATGTATATGAGATTAATCAGATAGTTATACTACATAACTTAATATTACAACTTACACTCACCTAAAGGATTATTAGGAACACCTGTTCAATTTCTCATTAATGCAATTATCTAATCAACCAATCACATGGCAGTTGCTTCAATGCATTTAGGGGTGTGGTCCTGGTCAAGACAATCTCCTGAACTCCAAACTGAATGTCAGAATGGGAAAGAAAGGTGATTTAAGCAATTTTGAGCGTGGCATGGTTGTTGGTGCCAGACGGGCCGGTCTGAGTATTTCACAATCTGCTCAGTTACTGGGATTTTCACGCACAACCATTTCTAGAGTTTACAAAGAATGGTGTGAAAAGGGAAAAACATCCAGTATGCGGCAGTCCTGTGGGCGAAAATGCCTTGTTGATGCTAGAGGTCAGAGGAGAATGGGCCGACTGATTCAAGCTGATAGAAGAGCAACTTTGACTGAAATAACCACTCGTTACAACCGAGGTATGCAGCAAAGCATTTGTGAAGCCACAACACGCACAACCTTGAGGCGGATGGGCTACAACAGCAGAAGACCCCACCGGGTACCACTCATCTCCACTACAAATAGGAAAAAGAGGCTACAATTTGCACGAGCTCACCAAAATTGGACAGTTGAAGACTGGAAAAATGTTGCCTGGTCTGATGAGTCTCGATTTCTGTTGAGACATTCAGATGGTAGAGTCAGAATTTGGCGTAAACAGAATGAGAACATGGATCCATCATGCCTTGTTACCACTGTGCAGGCTGGTGGTGGTGGTGTAATGGTGTGGGGGATGTTTTCTTGGCACACTTTAGGCCCCTTAGTGCCAATTGGGCATCGTTTAAATGCCACGGCCTACCTGAGCATTGTTTCTGACCATGTCCATCCCTTTATGACCACCATGTACCCATCCTCTGATGGCTACTTCCAGCAGGATAATGCACCATGTCACAAAGCTCGAATCATTTCAAATTGGTTTCTTGAACATGTCAATGAGTTCACTGTACTAAAATGGCCCCCACAGTCACCAGATCTCAACCCAATAGAGCATCTTTGGGATGTGGTGGAACGGGAGCTTCGTGCCCTGGATGTGCATCCCACAAATCTCCATCAACTGCAAGATGCTATCCTATCAATATGGGCCAACATTTCTAAAGAATGCTTTCAGCACCTTGTTGAATCAATGCCACGTAGAATTAAGGCAGTTCTGAAGGCGAAAGGGGGTCAAACACAGTATTAGTATGGTGTTCCTAATAATCCTTTAGGTGAGTGTATATCTGCACAAGTGAAGCTTGAACTAAGTTATGTGCTAGTCAGAATGAGTAAGCCGTAGACGCGCTCTTCCCACAACAACATGCTGAAACAACAACCAAACCCAGAGAATTCACAATGTTTTATTACAATAGTGTATACAATTATAATGTTATGAATATGACAGCCCCAATCATAGTTATTAATTGTTGCTGTTTAAGATGTAAGCTGTAGACGCGCTCTTCCCACAACAACGCGCTGAAACAACAAACACCAAACCCAGAGAATTCACAACATTTTATTACAATAGTGTTATCATTATAATGTTATGTATATGACAGTCCAAGTAGTTATTAATGTTGTGCATTGCTGTTTGGCTGCCAGTGGTCCCTTCTGGTTGAAGCCAACCATTTATTTCGCCGATATAACTCCTTTGGGATCGAATAAAATTGTAGTTCGGTGTTTCTCAGATGACTGTTGTTACAGCTAACTGCACAACATATCCCGGCATATTGTAACCTTGTTGTGAACCTTCTGGGAGTGTTTCGTTGATCTTTCTCTGGTAGTTGTGGCTGCTGTGCCCATAGACTGAAACAGGTTGCGCAGCTGTGACCGGACACAAAAATGGCGGCGATAAAGTACAGGGACGCCACATGGTCCGCATGAATGTAAGTATCTGGGTGAGATATTTGGAGAAAGTTTAATCAACTTAAAAAAAAATAAAGCAATCAGCTGCAAAGCTTTTTTGAGTTTACTGAACTTCAGGACCTCTGTAGTTATGATTACTCATTTCTTTGAGTTGGACTGGTGAACTTTCTGAGGAAGGTCTGATTAACTTAATCGGTAACACTTTAGAATAATGGTCCGTCATTAATAGGTATCTATGCAGGAAGTAATGCAGGACTAATGAGCAGTACTGCATTAGCACTTCAGCTACTACTATTAACTAATATGGAAACAAGCTGAACTAATCAGTAAGTAATATCGAATTTAGGACTAAGATAGTTACTTATTAGGTAATCAATAATTAATGAATGAGATTGTCATCACTCAAATCAAATCAAATCAAATCACCTTTATTTATATAGCGCTTTTTACAATGCCAATTGTTTCAAAGCAGCTTCACAGTGGTAACAGGAAAATAATGCAATGGAATTTGATTCGGCTGTACAGCCGCTCTGGTGAAAACGGTGATGTCATCCAGCTCACTTCAATTATCATATAGTGTCAATGCGGGCAGATCAGTAATATAGTTGAAATTTAAGTGTCCCCAACTGAGCAAGCCAAAAGATCAATAGATATTCGTAGGATTATTCGAAAGATTGGAGTTGTCACGCCGGGGACGGGTTTAATGAGGATGTCGTGTCGATGCGGCATTTACAGGGGGGAGTTTAATTGACACGGTCTCTACAGACACTTCAGGGATGCGTTCGTCATGTCCAGGCTAAGGTCCACCATCTGGTCCGGATATGGCCGACTGCAGTAAACCTCGGGATAAACAGAGAGACTAACATTAGCGTAGATGCCATTCTTCTTATGATGTAACGAGTACATCAGGTGTTATGGGAAGTGTTCCCGGTTCCGGCTGACCTAGTTAATGCAGCCTAAAACAATCATTTAACTGATTTGAATAATAGAAATTAAAAATGTTTTATGTGTATGCCATAGTAAAGAGATGTGTTTTTAGTCTAGATTTAAACTGACAGAGTGTGTCTGCTTCCCGAACAATGCTAGGAAGACTGTTCCAGAGTTTAGGTGCTAAATAGGAAAAGGATCGACCGCCTGCAGTTGATTTTGATATTCTAGGTATTATCAACTGGCCAGAATTTTGAGACCGCAATAGACGTGATGGAGTATAATGCATTAAGAGCTCGCTCAAGTACTGGGGAGCTAAACCATTTAGTGCTTTGTAAGTAATCAGCAAGATTTTAAAATGTATACGATGTTTAATAGGGAGCCAATGCAGTGTTGCCAGAACCGGGCTAATATGGTCATATTTCCTGGTTCTAGTAAGAACTCTAGCTGCTGCGTTTTGGACAAGCTGCAGTTTATTTATTAAGCGAGCAGGGCAACCACCCAATAGAGCATTACAATAATCTAGCCTTGAGGTCATGAACGCATGAACTAACTGTTCAGCATTTTGCATTGAAAGCATGTGCCGTAATTTAGATATATTTTTAAGATGGTAGAATGCAGTTTTACAGATGCGAGAAACGTGGCTTTCAAATGAGAGATTGCTATCAAAGAGCACACCCAGGTTCCTAACTGACAACGAGGGCTTGACAGAGCAGCCATCGAGTGTTAGACAGTATTCTAGGTTACTACTTGTGGAGTTTTTTTGTCCAATGATTAAAAATTCAGTTTTTTCTGAATTAAGTTGCAGGAAATTACTAGTCATCCAATTTTTTATATCAGCTATGCATTCCGTTAATCTTGTGAATTGGTAAGTTTCGTCAGGGCGTGAAGAAATATAGAGCTGAGTATCGTCAGCATAACAATGAAAATTAACGCCATGCTTCCTAATAATATCTCCCAGTGGTAGCATGTACAGGGTGAAAAGCAACGGTCCTAGCACTGAGCCCTACGGTACTCCATACTGAACTTGTGTTCGGTGTGACATCTCTTCATTTACTGCTACAAACTGATAACGGTCAGATAAGTATGATTTAAACCATGCCAATGAAATTCCACTAATGCCAACATAATTTTCGAGTCTATTCAAAAGAATGTTGTGGTCGATAGTATCGAATGCAGCGCTAAGATCGAGTAACACTAACAGAGAGATACAACCACGATCGGATGATAAGAGTAAATCATTTGTAACTCTAATGAGAGCAGTCTCAGTACTATGATACGGTCTAAATCCTGACTGGAAATCCTCACAGATACCATTTCTTTCTAAAAAGGAGCATAATTGTGAGGACACTGCCTTTTCTAGTATTTTTGACAGAAAGGGTAGATTTGAGATTGGCCTGTAATTGACTAATTTTGTAGGATCAAGTTGCATTTTTTTAATAAGTGGTTTAATAATGGCCAACTTAAAAGTTTTCGGTACATATCCTAATGTCAAGGATGAATTAATGATATTAAGAAGAGGATCTATGACCTCTGGAAGCATCTCTTTTAGTAGTTTAGTCGGTATAGGGTCGAGCATACATGTTGATTTTGATGATTTAACGAGTTTAGCCAGTTCTTCTTCTCCTATAGCAGTAAATGAATGTAATTTTTCCTCAGTGACACTACAATGCACTGTCTGATGTGATACTGTAGTAGACGGCTGCATGGTTATAATTTTTTTCCTAATATTATCAATCTTACAAGTAAAGAAGTTCATAAAGTCATTACTGCTGTGCTGTTTACAAACATCAGAAGGTGAAGCTTTATCTTTGGTTAATTTAGCCACTGTATCGAATAAATACCTAGGGTTGTGTTTGTTTTCTTCTAAGAGAGTATAATAAGCAGAGTATAAATAAGCAGATCTAGCAGTTTTTTGGGCCTTTCTGTATGCAATCATGCTCTCTTTCCACGAACTGCGAAAAACTTCTAGTTTTGTTTTCTTCCAGCTGCGCTCCATTTTTCTGGCTGCTTTTAAGGGCCCGGGTGTGCTCATTGTACCACGGCGTTGGACTATTTTCTTTAATCTTCTTTAAGCGCCGGGGAGCAACTGTGTCTAAAGTGCTGGAAAAGAGAGAGTCAATAGTTTCTGTTGCAACATCGAGTTCCTCTAGGCTATCTGGGATGCTGAGGAGATGAAACTGATGAGGAAGATTATTTACAAAGCAATCTTTAGTCGCAGCAGTGATAGTCCTGCCATATTTGAAGCGAGGGGACGGCTTTGCAGCCTTTGCTAAATTAAGTGTACATGATACTAGGTAATGATCTGAGATGTTATCGCTCTGCTGCAGAATTTCAATGGTATCAACATTTATTCCATGTGACAGTATTAGGTCTAAAGTATGATTACGGCGATGAGTGGGTCCTGACACGTGTTGCCTTACTCCAATAGAGTTTAGAATGTCTCTAAATGCCAATCCCAATGCGTCTTTTTCATTGTCTACATGGATATTAAAATCACCAACAATTAGGACTTTATCTGCAGCCAGTGCTAACTCTGATAGAAAATCAGCAAATTCTCTGGTAAAGTCTTTATGGTGCCCTGGTGGCCTGTATACAGTAGCCAGCACAAATGTCAAACGGGATTTATCAATTTCACTACATAACGTTACATAAAGCACCAAAACTTCAAAGGAATTATATTTGAAACTAGACTTCTGAGTAATAACGAAGATATTATTATAAATTACAGCAACACCTCCCCCTTTACCTTTCAGACGCGGCTCGTGTTTACTCTGTGTTTATCACTAAGAACTAATAGGTAACTATGACAAATTATAAATAATTACTAATCACTATATTAATGTGTCTGAGATGTGAACAATTGTCTTTTTTTACTCTCAACGTGGTCATAAAATGCATCACTAATTACTCAAGTGTTACCTAGTCACTATGCAGGAACTACTAGTGATCTGGACCATTATTTTAAAGTGAAAAAGATGTTTTTCCACTTTAAAATAATGGTCCAGATCACTAGTAGTTCTTGAAGATTGTCCTTCTTTACTCTGAATATAGTCATAAAATGCATCACTAATTACTCAAGTACCTAGTCACTCTTCAAGGACTACTAGTGATCTGGACCATTATTTTAAAGTGAAAAAGATCTTTTTTCACTTTAAAATAATGGTCCAGATCACTAGTAGTTCCTGCAGAGTGACTAGATAACATTTGAGTAATTAGTGATGCATTTTATGACTATATTCAGAGTAAAAAATATGATTGATTAAGTCTCAGACACACAATAATGTTTTTTATAATTTGTCAGTTAGTTAATAGTTATTAATGAGGCTAATCTCATTCAGTAATTATTGATTACTTAAGAACTATATCCTAAATTTGATATTATTTACTGATTAGTTAAGCTTGTTTCTATATAGGTAATAGTAGTAGCTGAAGTGTTAATGTAGTACTACTCATTAGTGCTGCATTACTTCCTGCATAGTTACTTATTAATGACGGACCATTATTCTAAAGTGTTACCACTTAATCAAATAAGTTTAGTGAACTTTCAAAAATTATTTGGCCCAACTTCAACAACTGAAGTTGAGTAAACTCAAAAATGCTTTGCAGCTGGTTGCTTTATTTTTTTAAGTTAACTCAACTTTTTTACAGTGTGTAAATTACCAACAGTGTAAAAGTGAACAGTGTGAAAGTTAGGGCTCCCATACATGATACGTCCATCACATGCAATGTTTGATTTAGCTCTAATAGTTACTTTTCCTGCCTTTTCACACAGGATCACTGTCTATAACACCTCAAAATACACTGACATTAGAGGAAGTGACTTCAGCGGCAGTAGTTAGTCAGCGCTCTAAATTTTCAGCTACCACACAAACCCTCACAGGCTCTGATTGTCATAAGGTCCAAAACAAGCTCATTCGAAACTTGGAAAATCAGGTAATTGTTTCATAAACAGCACAGCATTTCCAATTCTGCACTCATGTGAACTTAAATAGTCTCTTTTGGTGGGAAGAACTGGAGGTGTTCCTCTCAGATTCCTCTAAACTCTAGAGTCTACAAGCACATTGATAGCATTTATATGGTGATTGCAGCTTGGCAAACATCAGGACAATACTCTGTATTCTTTCTGAGACCATGTGCTCTCCACATGTGGCATCATGCCTACAAAACACAAAAAGACTTCATTCAGAAAGCTTGTTGTCAAATAGTGGCTGTTTCACTTAACTGAATGATTGTTCAAATTTAACAGACCATCCATAAGTGTAAGATCCAGCCCTACTGAAAACACGGTCAGCTTCTCTGTGGCCAGTCAATAAAGGGTCAGATGTGTTACAGAGGAGCATGGCACTGGATCAAGAAGCAGATGTTCCCAGGGAACACACATTTTGTATGTTTAACTTGAATGCACTGTACGTCGCTTTGGATAAAATCCACAAATGTAAATTTGACATCATGCATATGATGTTTTAAGTGCCTACACAACACTGTTCCAAAAAAAATACTTTTTTTTGAGTTAGATATTAGACCTAAAAAAAAAAAAGTTTAATACATTTAAACTGCTAAATAATTTGATTGAAACAGCTTCTCGAACAAGAAAAAACGCAGGGCAGGACTTGATTTTGTCCATCTGGAATTGATTGGATCATTGTCTTTTGTCAACTGATACGATCTCATGTGAATGGCAGGTTGCTGGAGGGGAGTTTAAATGAATTTAAAGGGATAGTTCACTCAAAAATGAAAATTACCCCATGATTTACTCACCCTCAAGCCATATGTGTATATGACTTTCTTCTTTCAGACGAACACAATCGGAGTTATATTAAAAAATATAATTGCTCTTGGCGGTCCTGATTTTGAAGTCCAAAAAAAAAAGTGCATCCATCCATCATAAAAGTAATCCATATGACTCCAGGGGGTTAATAAAGACGACAGACGGCCGTACGTATCGATTTACGGCAAAAGAGTAACCCCTGACCTGACGAGTGACGTATTGACGAACGCAGAAGCGCAGAGGATAGAGCAAAACAAAACACCGGTCACGAATTAGAAGTCTAAAACAAACATTTTTAAAGAGAAATGTTGGAGCATTTCGATTGAAAAGAAGAGAAGCTTGAGTTTGTTGCCCAGCCCTATTTGTTTGTTGCCCAGCCCTATTATAACCGCAAGAGACGCGTCAAAGCTTACGCTACTCCTACGTCATACATTGCGTCAGGGGTTACTCTTCTGGCATAAGTCGACTTGCGTAGCCATCTGCCGGAAGCTAGTTATTTTAGTTTATAAAGTTATAAATATGGATATTTTTCTTATAAAAACTCATCGCTTTGCTTCAGAAGGCCTTTATTAACCCCCTGGAGTCGTATGGATTACTTTTATTATGGATGGATGCACTTTTTTTGGACTTTAAAATCAGGACTGCCATTCACTACCATTATAAAGCTTGGAAGAGCAATGATATTTTTTTAATATAACTCTGATTGTGTTCGTCTGAAATTTTTGAAAATTTTTGGGTGAACTGTCCCTTTAAGTGACTTTAAATTGTTTATACTTAACACAAATGAAAACTGGTTTTTATTTTTAGATATTTTAAATGGAAAATAAGACAAAATGAAGTGAGCTGCATTGCTGCCTACTGCCTAGTCGGCTTCCTTCTAAGGCAGCATTCAAACTAGATACTGATTTGGAAAGCTCTATATAGCCAGCTATTCTTTGAACCACACAAATAGCTCTTGTCCGCAAAGCACACTTGACTATAAATTAATTTCAGTTTGACGTGAGCATGTTGCTAATAGCTAACGTTGTGATACTCTGATAGTCTAATAAGCATAAAAATACAGAGCACAAACACATCTACAGTGGGGAGAACAAGTATTTGATACACTGCCGATTTTGCAGGTTTGCCCACTTACAAAGCATGTAGAAGTCTGTAATTTTGATCATAGGTAATCTTCAACTGTGAGAGACGGAATCTAAAACAAAAATCCAGAAAATCACATTGTATGATTTTTAAGTAATTAATTTGCATTTTATTGCATGACATAAGTATTTGATACATCAGAAAAGCAGAACTTAATATTTGGTACAGAAACCTTTGTTTGCAATTACAGAGATCATACGTTTCCTGTAGTTCTTGACCAGGTTTGCAAACACTGCAGCAGGGATTTTGGCCCACTCCTCCATACAGACCTTCTCCAGATCCTTCAGGTTTCGGGGCTGTCGCTGGGCAATACGGACTTTCAGCTCCCTCCAAAGATTTTCTATTGGGTTCAGGTCTGGAGACTGGCTAGGCCACTCCAGGACCTTGAGATGCTTCTTACGGAGCCACTCCTTAGTTGCCCTGGCTGTGTGTTTCGGGTCGTTGTCATGCTGGAAGACCCAGCCACGACCCATCTTCAATGCTCTTACTGAGGGAAGGAGGTTGTTGGCCAAGATCTCGCGATACATGGCCTCATCCATCCTCCCCTCAATACGGTGCAGTCGTCCTGTCCCCTTTGCAGAAAAGCATCCCCAAAGAATGATGTTTCCACCTCCATGCTTCACGGTTAGGATGGTGGGTTTTCTTCTTGGGGTTGTACTCATCCTCCTTCTTCCTCCAAACACGGCGAGTGGAGTTTAGACCAAAAAGCTCTATTTTTGTCTCATCAGACCACATGACCTTCTCCCATTCCTCCTCTGGATCATCCAGATGCTCATTGGCAAACTTCAGACGGGCCTGGACATGCGCTGGCTTGAGAAGGGGGACCTTGCGTGCGCTGCAGGATTTTAATCCATGACGGCGTAGTGTGTTACTAATGGTTTTCTTTGAGACTGTGGTCCCAGCTCTCTTCAGGTCACTGACCAGGTCCTGCCGTGTAGTTCTGGGCTGATCCCTCACCTTCCTCATGATCATTGATGCCCCACGAGGTGAGATCTTGCATGGTGCCCCAGACCGAGGGAGATTGACCGTCATCTTGAACTTCTTCCATTTTCTAATAATTGCGCCAACAGTTGTTGCCTTCTCACCAAGCTGCTTGCCTATTGTCCTGTAGCCCATCCCAGCCTTGT
The DNA here is from genome assembly GCA_039654105.1 of Coreius guichenoti. NCBI lineage: Eukaryota > Metazoa > Chordata > Actinopteri > Cypriniformes > Gobionidae > Coreius > Coreius guichenoti. The sequence continues at coordinate 12,179,487 of CM077179.1, read as the reverse complement.
GCAGGTCTACAATTTTATCCCTGATGTCCTTACACAGCTCTCTGGTCTTGGCCATTGTGGAGAGGTTGGAGTCTGTTTGATTGAGTGTGTGGACAGGTGTCTTTTATACAGGTAACGAGTTCAAACAGGTGCAGTTAATACAGGTAATGAGTGGAGAACAGGAGGGCTTCTTAAAGAAAAACTAACAGGTCTGTGAGAGCCGGAATTCTTACTGGTTGGTAGGTGATCAAATACTTATGTCATGCAATAAAATGCAAATTAATTATTTAAAAATCATACAATGTGATTTTCTGGATTTCTGTTTTAGATTCCGTCTCTCACAGTTGAAGTGTACCTATGATAAAAATTACAGACCTCTACATGCTTTGTAAGTGGGCAAACCTGCAAAATCGGCAGTGTATCAAATACTTGTTCTCCCCACTGTAGGGTGAAATGTTAGATTATATTATTATGCTGTTTTAACTAGACTACATTATTGTGAATTTTAGTAATGCTTTTATTAAATTATTTTGGGGGGATTTTATTAGGTACATTCAGCAACATTTCTCCTGCTTTATCCGCAATCTTGAAATGATTATTATTCTTTTAAATAAATAAATTTTAGGATGTCTTCAAAGCATACATGTGATGTTCCCTTATAGGTTGCCCATATTGACGTCTCTTATTTTTAGGAACCTCAAAATGCTGTCTAGGTATAGGAAGCTAACTATAAATAGCTTTTGTAACAGAGCTCATTCTCTCTCACACACACACACACACACACACACACACACAGTGGTAGGATAGACTCCCTGCACCCCCTCCTAATCCCTGTCAAACGTGAGCTCACTGCAGAGCACTCTACTGTATGTTGCCAAGGAAACCAATTTTAGGTTGAAGATAAAGTAACGAGAAGCTCTACAGAGGTTTACAGTGCAGCTGCAAAAAGAAACAGCTTTTCTCTTTGAGTAATCAATATTTATTTATATGTCTGTCTGTCTATCTATCTATCTACACATCCATCCATCCATCCATCCATCAAGCAAGGTTGCATTGCATCTCTCAGATGTTATAATAGTGTCTAGCAAATGCTGAGCAAACAAATGAGGTAGAGATGCTGAAGTCAGCAGAAATAAAATGCAGAATGAGAGAATAGAAAGGGAATCAGAGAAGGTAAAAGAGTGGAGAACTGAGATAGAAAGAAAAAAAACGTGTGAGAAAAAGCACGAGAAGGGAGGTGGGGAGTAAGAAGATGAAAAAGAGAGAGAGAGGGGAGTTGTATTTCTTCCACTCTGTTTTGGAAGGGAAGGACTTTGACGTTCAGCAGCTGGGAAGCACAGTAGGAGAGACTCCACACTCTTCATTTTCCTCCTCCCATGACTGAGCGCTGTCTGTATCTCCAGGAAATACTGCCGCAGCTCCGGCGGGTCGACAGTACAGAGGACGAGAGAATTGGATTTCAACAGCGCTGTGCACAGACAGGCAGGGACAGGTGCTGCAGGCGGAGAAAGGAGGAGCAAAGCAAAGCGGAGACACGCCGAACTGCTTCAGAGGAGGAATTCTAAAACAGCTGTCCAGGAGACGTCCAGCCTGCGAGAAGTAAACCCTCAAGGGCAGAAAGAGAGAGAGAGAGTGAGAGAGAAGACGAAAGCTGCAACACGCTGCACCACCCCAGCACCACCCAGAAGCTGACTAACAGTTTGGGTCAAGGCACCTCTAGGACGGAAAACACAGAGCGGAGAAAACTGGGACATTAATCTGCAAAGACACACGAGCAGGTAAAAATAGATATTGCTGGATTTTTGCAGGTGTATGTCCTTGATAACAAATGATTATTTAGATTACATGCAGATGTCTTAGAATGGTTTCTTAAGGGTATGTTTCTTGAGTACAACCTCTGAAAGATGACATAAGATTGAGAAATTGTTGTATTCATGGAGCATGTGGCTGTTATTTGCTAGTTAGGTTTGTGAAACCTCTTTCCACTCGTGCACATGGCTGTCATTACGACATGTGAGGTTTGGTGCTGCAGAATATGTTGAGCAAATTCCTACACACCACAAAACAAGGGCTGAGAAGAGCAAAGCAACCTGACACCTAGCTCTTCTCTGTTCTTTAAGCACATACTCAACTGTTTGACCAGAAGAGAGCTTCTGAAATTCCTCTGATACATTCCTCCGTCCAACAGAAATTGGAAAGTCAACTTGACTCCTGCACGCATAAAGCCAAAGACAATAGCAGCTTGAGAACAGAAGCATTGGAGATGGATAGCAGAGTGTAAAAAGCATGAAACTGAGGAGAAAGAGACCTCGCTCCACCCCGGTTCCTCTAAAAGCAGCACCAATCCCAGAGTGTAATTAAGGGTTGCTTTATGTAACACACTGGAAACCTCAAATTGGGCAGAGTGCGGTATTTGCCTTTAATCATTTAGAACACTGTCCAAAAGGAAGGGTCGTTTGTGGTTGGAGGAATTTGAAAGATTGAAAGCTTAGGCCTGAAACACCCAAGAGTGGAGGAAAAACCCAAACCACCCAAGAGAGGAGAGCTTGACCAGCTCAGATGAAGGCATGACATGCTGTGGGAGATTGCACATCTAAAAAGAACAGCCAAACACATCCAAATGATGCAGATGTGCTTTAAATACAGCAGCATGATCTGCAGCAGCAACTTCTTAGACGGGTGGTCGGGTTTCAGCCTAAAAAGGCTATAGCTAAAATGGCTCGGAGGGAGAATCAAAAGTGGCGCAGTTGCGGGGCTGAAGAGAGTCTTAACACATCTCTGTCTACAGTGGGAATGTCATCATTGCACTTGTTTAGATTACTGCTTACACTTGCTCTAATAATAATGTGACCCACATACTCACACGTGAGTTATTTCCTGAGTGCCAGCAGCATGCAATAAGATCCGTCTTCAGACCCCTGCTATCACCTCTCACCCCATTTGGTCTTTTTGGTCCTGTTTACACCTGGTATTAAGATTTGGTCGATCGGATCATAAGTAGACGAGGCAGACACATACCTGTTTACACCTGGTGTTTTAATCTGTCTCTTTTGTCCACTTTCAAGCTTTCACTTCTGTCCTGATTTCTTCGTGGGGAGGGTCTATGGGCGGCTAAATGTATAATTTTTTTTAGATCTTTCGATCTAATGGTAATTCGACCTAATGGCGTGCACAATTTACATATGAACACGCTCGGATGGCAGCAGAAAAACATACAGAAAGCGGCAGCTTTCATTCTGCTCTGATAGCCTCAAGACCATGCCGAGTGAGTGTATGTTAGAAATCAGAAATGGTGAGAGAACATTGTGCTTGGTACGTTTTTTGTATTCAAACTAAGCTTGGGTCTTCAGCCAACAAAGTTTAAATCCTGTCTGGCTAGCGCGCTTCCCATAATGTTTACGTATTATTAGGTCAGTAGGTTCAGTAAGTTCAAATCGAAAATGGACAAGCTCAAAACATTTTAGACTCAGCTTGTCACTGGGGCAGTACATCTTTGTACCTTTTTTACTTCTAAATGGTGCATATTAGTACCTTAGAGTACAAATACGTACCTTAAGGTACTACTATGAACCTTTTTGTAGTAAAAAAGGTACAAAGATGTCCTTTTAAGGGTACTGCCCCAGTGACAAGCTGTACCCCTAAAGGTCCACTTGTGATCCGATCTACCAAAACAAGTAAACAGGGCCTTTCTGTCTCATTCTGCCTCATTCTATGTTATTTTGTTTCATTCAGTCTCATTTTGTCTCATTCCATCTCGGTCAGTCTAATTCTTCAGAATTCTGTCTCATTCTGGTATCCTCAGTCTTATTTTTTCACATTTTGTTATATTCGGTCTCATTTATTCTGGCTAGTTTAGTGTTAGTCTGGCTTGTTCAATAACATTCAGTCTATATCTTCTTTTCATTCAGTGATATTCTTATTTAGTCTCATTAATTCCACCTAGTTTAGTCTTAAAGGGATAGTCACCCAGACAGCACCATAGTGTCGGCCCAGATCCGGCCCACATCTGGTACGCGTTGAATCCACATGTACCAGATGTGGCCCGGATCTGGGCCGACACTATGGTGCTGTCTGGGATCCACCCAAAAATACGTTCATGTCATGTCGTAATTACCGTAAATAAAGCTCCGGATGATTTCAAATAGCTCTTGCTTTTCTTTGATGTCATACACCGATCGGTCTGCACAGTGCCGCTTCAAGTCGAACACACCTTAAATCTGCAGTGGGCAGGTGGTACAAGTCACAGCTCTCAGAATATGACATTGTAATTACAAGTTATACAAGCACGTGAAGGCTTTTTACATTTTAGAATCATTACGATAATTACAACATGGTGTGAACTTGCCTTCTGTCATTGCAAAACTGTATGGCTTTCTTCTGTATTCAGTCTCATTTATTCTACTTCAATTACATTATTCAATACATTATTCTAGTTCTATACATTAGTTCAATCTCAGTCTGGTCTTCTTAATGACATTCAGTCTTCTGACACCATTCTGGCACATTTATCAACTTTCCGTCTCATTTGGTTTCTTATTCAGTCTCATTAATTTCATTTAGTTCAGTCTTAAAGGGACAGTCCACCAAAAAATGAATATTCTGTCATTATTTAAACACTGTACTTAAATCATTTCCAAAACTGTATGACTCTCTTTCTTCCGTGGAAAATAAAAGAAAATATTTTTTAGGATTTTTTTTTTTCATTCAATGGAAGTCAGTTGACTCCAATGTTGTTTGGTTCCCAAAGTTCTTCAAAATATCTTTTGTGTTTTGCAGAAGAAAGAAATGAGGGTGAGTAAATGATGACAGAATTTTCATTTTTGGGTGGAATATCCCCATTAATATACCGTATTCGGTCTCAATTCACTCCCATTTTGTTCCTTTTCTGAATGAAGCTCAGGCTTCGGCTTATTCAGTCTGTCAGATGGGAGGCACGCTGCCGACCTGCTGACATGCACTTCTGAGGGGTGTGTGATGATACGTCCCCCCAGGGAAGGGGGTAGACAGATCCATCTCAGCATGGGCGTCAGGGCACTTGGAAGTGCAACATTTGTCCCTGGACTCATTCCAGATCTAAAATGAAGGCAGGATATGGCCCTGAGATAAATCCATATCAAGAGGGTGTGAGAGGCAGCTGCTTAACTTCTAAACCTCAGCGTGGTAGATTGTTGCACTGAATGGCATTGTTTGCTATTGTTTAACAAGTCATGGCATTGTACAGTTTATTCAAAAACATCTCACACCTGCTGGGGTTTAAGTTGAAGACTAACCATAGCTTTAACCCTAACCCCTTAACCTAACATAAGCATCATTTAGGCTTCGCTTTGAGATTTATTTCACCAGGTCCAGGGGTTCACACACCTGCTTGCTTTGATCATGCCGTGACAGCAGGCCTTATGTGAACTTTTTCATCAGTGCAAGCAAACAAGCAAATTTCTAGACGTTGCTGTTTATGCATCTGCAACAGCACTCAAGATTAAAGTCAAATGGGTTTGATTCAGTTGTATTTTAGTATTATTTATATTTTATTATAGTATTTATTGATCTTTTTTTTATATTTCATTTACATTTTTGTTTAACTTTTGGTAATTCTGTTATGTGTTATTACCATTTTTAATAGATTTAAAAAAATAATAATTTCAAGTACAGAGAACGGGTTACTGGACATGGTTTTACAAAGAATATGAGAAAGTAGAAGACATATCTGGGGACAATCACAGCTACACACGCACACACATGTTGGGTTTTCATGTTTTATGGGGACATTCCAAAGACATAATGATTTTTATACTGTACAAAAAAAACCCCCACCTACCCATCACAGAAAACTTTTTTTATAAACTGTTTTCCACATGGGGACCAAAAAATGTCCCCACAAAGACAAGGATTTCAGATATTGCCATCTTTGTGGGGACATTCTGTCCCCATAACGTAGGGTTTACCAGGACCACACACACACATTTTCCTCATTTTATCACTGACACACTCATGCAGCCACACATTCTTCAAGCCATCCCGATGATGCTTGTCACACTTAAAAATAGTTTTCCGTTCAGTGCTCCAGTGAGGTTTATTTGTGTTTCACTGCATCAGTGTCCAAAAATGCTTACAAAGCCCTGTTAACTCGCACAGCAACCTCTGAGATGGTGCAAAAAGTACAAAAACACATAGACTGTAAAATGACCAGAATAATGCCATTCATCCAGACTAAAACAGACTACATCATTGTCAAGGACTGTACTGCTGCTCACCTTCATCTTGCTCCTGTTGTTTATCAGCTGTGATTTGTTAGGACATTACCACAGGGGAGTCGTGTATTCCCAGGAAATGGAATTTCTAGCGTTTTGTAAACAATGTCCTCCCTGTCTGTCTCTAACTGGGATCTTTAGGGGATGTGGAACTTTGAGCTGTGACATCATTCAGACTGTCATCTTTAGTACTGTGGTGGCTCCATGTTATCAGATGGTAATGCCATGGTATTTTAATATACTTTGTCCTCAAACCATATTTGGAGCAGAGTATGTGAGCGGAATGGAGCGGCAGCAATTTCCCCTCCACGCTCTAAGCATTCAATAATCACTCCGCTCCAGCTCTGCTCCGGGTTCACCACTTCCCGCTCCCCGCTCACTGATATCAGAAACACCACTCCGTCTTCGCTCCGAGAAAATTTGCGGCTAAACGCTTTAGTATTTAAGTAAGCTCTGAAATATCACAAAAGTTCGCTTTATAACATACATTAAATGAAAAAAGAAATAAACAATAGGAGATAGTTTCAACGTGCTTTATTGGAACACTAGTGTGCAAACATTTTTTCCTACGACATGCCAAGCTTATTAGGCTTTATCAGCTTTAAAAGTTAAATATCATTGCTGCTTTTTGCAGTGCAAATTTTGTATGGAAAGATGAAAATAGTACGTTTTCATCAGTTATTTTATCTACGGGTAACTACATTACAGATTTCTGCTCATTCAAAATCAGATACAGATAACTGTAAGCAGATAAGCACAGTAAGATTATATTTGTTTGAATGCATTAGAGAGAACGATTGTGTGTGTGAATAAGTGCTACCTGTTTAAAATGTGCTTTCACCCGATCATATTCAATATGTAGAAGGTACAAAAAATTCCTTGAACTATAACATCCCGCTCATGCCCATCGCCGTCATCATAACCTTTACATTCTTTCTGATTTGAGTGATCCATCTGAATCAAGCTAGTTAAATGTGTTTAACGTGTGAGTTCTGGCTAAAAATGCAGTTATATTATCGGCCGTTGGCATGAATTGTGTTCGTGATGGAGCGGTAGTGGAGCGCTCTCGGAGCGAGTGAAAACCACAACGCTCCGACTTTTAAAAAATCAGCTCCTCACTCCATTCAAAATCACGCCGCTCCACTCCTCGCTCCGCTCCCACTCCACTCCGCTCACATACTCTGATTTGGACACAGATTCTGTACTCTGTTTGATATTGTAGTATAGACATTTGTTACACTTTATTTCAAAAGTCTACTTTTCTAAATATAACTAACTTTGCAACTACATCAGAGTAGTAGTAGACTATAGACTGTTAGGTTAGGTTTAGGTGTTAGGGTTCAGTAGAATAAGTTGACATGTAGTTGCAAAGTGACTTATTGTCAGTAAAATGTCTGTTGGGGAAGCATAAAAGTGTAAAGTGTTAGCAGATATCAGACAGTTTACTAACACTCTAATGATAGTTAGTTGACAATGACATGCAGTTGCAAAGTTACTTGTTTAAAGTGGATTGTCGAAATAAAGTGTTACCTAGACATTTTTCATCTCTTTTTTTTCATATAGACATTTCTAAACGTGACTAAATGTGACTTTCATAGGCATGTTTAACATTTAGCATATCAATTAGCATATGATTAGCATACTTACATGGATATATAAGCCTATATAGGGCCTATAAGCCTATCTAGGGTTTGAAATTAACACCCGCCAAATGCGGGTGAAAATCTACTGTGGTGGCTAACGCATATCAACACACTAGCCAATATGGCAGGTGATGGATGATTCATAAATTATGTTCTATCACTTTGCATGGCATCGCTATCAGATCCCTTCCCCTAAAAGGAGCCTCAAACATTAGCAAAACAACACATAAAGAGGGAGCACATTGAGAGAAACACTGCGCCGCTCTTTCTGTTTGCGTTTTTTTTTTTTTAAATACCTTAATTTAAACTCCCCATTCTTGAATCTTTTGCCTGTATTGTGATTAGATTCACTGTTTTGGACTGCCACACTGAAATTGAGACTTTCATGGCAATTATAAGAGAAGTCACAGAGAGTTTTGTTTGTGCAATAAGTCCATACATGAAATTTCCTCACTACTAAATATTCCACAGTCAACTGTTAGTGGTATTATAACAAAGTGGAAGCAATTGGGAACAACAGCAACTCAGCCACAAATTGGTAGGCCACGTAAAATCACAGAGCGGGGTCAGCGCAGTGCGCAGATGATGAATTAGAGCGGAGACTGCGAGCCAGGCCTTCTCGTCCAACATCTGTGCCTGACCTCACAAATGCGCTTCTAGAAGAATGGTCAAAAATTCCCATAAACACACTCCTAAACCTTGTGGAAAGCCTTCCCAGAAAAGTTGAAGCTGTTATAGCTGCAAAGGGTGGGCCAACTCCATATTAAACCCTACGGATTAAGAATGGAATGTCATTAAAGTTCATGTGCATGTAAAGGCAGGAGTACCTAAACTTTTGCCAATATAGTGAATGTTCTACTTAAATTATACTTTAAGTGTAACAGTAGTAAACTTTGAGTACACAACTAGTTTACAACTAAGTTTTTCGTTTGTACTGCAACTATACTACAAGTGAACTCATAGGTATACTGACAGTTTACTAGTAAAATACTTTTTTAGCTTATGAAAGTACACTTTAAAGTACACTGTTTCATAAAAAAAGCAACATTTTTGTCAAAGACTACATCCGGATCGGGTTCAGAACGATGATCAAACACAGACGGATCGAGTCCATCAACACACTCAAAGCTTCACAGTCGTTAACCCTTCCTGGGTCAACATTTCATTCGATAACCTTAGACAGTTTTGATTTATATACGGTTTATATGTGGTTTATTTGATGATCATGCCATTTTACACTTGCTTCTGCTTGTTTCTTCTCCTGTGTTTTGACCCGGAGATTCTTTCAGAAGATGCGTAATAGCGCCTACCGTATAACAGTAAAAAAAAGTGAAGGCCACTTCCTATATCCAGTAAGTGAAGCAGTGTATTGCTACTTCCGGTCCCATCGCAACGCAATCAAAACTACTGGCTGAATCCTCTCGCCAGTGTTTTTGCAGCGAACCCGGCTGCTCTAATTTTAAACATCACCCTTACCTCAGTTTTCACGATTTCCTGACACAACAAGCATCGAGGAAAGCATGGGTGAGACTGACGCGGCGGAATTCTTCTTTTAAAATAATATGCGGGAGTACGTTGGTATGTAGTAGACCTATGCATTTCCAAACTGAGGATGTTTACATCTCATATCTTCAACCTGCTGAAATGTTCCCTTCCAAATTTGCATTCTTAATAATAAATACATTTATTTCCCAACTATGCCGCAGTCCAGTGCTCATCTTCTCATAACAGTGTTTTTCTCTTACCTGTTGAATTTACACTCACCTAAAGGATTATTAGGAACACCATACTAATACTGTGTTTGACCCCCTTTCGCCTTCAGAACTGCCTTAATTCTACGTGGCATTGATTCAACAAGGTGCTGAAAGCATTCTTTAGAAATGTTGGCCCATATTGATAGGATAGCATCTTGCAGTTGATGGAGATTTGTGGGATGCACATCCAGGGCACGAAGCTCCCGTTCCACCACATCCCAAAGATGCTCTATTGGGTTGAGATCTGGTGACTGTGGGGGCCATTTTAGTACAGTGGACTCATTGTCATGTTCAAGAAACCAATTTGAAATGATTCGAGCTTTGTGACATGGTGCATTATCCTGCTGGAAGTAGCCATCAGAGGATGGGTACATGGTGGTCATAAAGGGATGGACATGGTCAGAAACAATGCTCAGGTAGGCCGTGGCATTTAAACGATGCCCAATTGGCACTAAGGGGCCTAAAGTGTGCCAAGAAAACATCCCCCACACCATTACACCACCACCACCAGCCTGCACAGTGGTAACAAGGCATGATGGATCCATGTTCTCATTCTGTTTACGCCAAATTCTGACTCTACCATCTGAATGTCTCAACAGAAATCGAGACTCATCAGACCAGGCAACATTTTTCCAGTCTTCAACTGTCCAATTTTGGTGAGCTCGTGCAAATTGTAGCCTCTTTTTCCTATTTGTAGTGGAGATGAGTGGTACCTGGTGGGGTTTTCTGCTGTTGTAGCCCATCCGCCTCAAGGTTGTGCGTGTTGTGGCTTCACAAATGCTTTGCTGCATACCTCGGTTGTAACGAGTGGTTATTTCAGTCAAAGTTGCTCTTCTATCAGCTTGAATCAGTCGGCCCATTCTCCTCAGACCTCTAGCATCAACAAGGCATTTTCGCCCACAGGACTGCCGCATACTGGATGTTTTTCCCTTTTCACACCATTCTTTGTAAACTCTAGAAATGGTTGTGCATGAAAATCCCAGTAACTGAGCAGATTGTGAAATACTCAGACCGGCCCGTCTGGCACCAACAACCATGCCACGCTCAAAATTGCTTAAATCACCTTTCTTTCCCATTCTGACATTCAGTTTGGAGTTCAGGAGATTGTCTTGACCAGGACCACACCCCTAAATGCATTGAAGCAACTGCCATGTGATTGGTTGATTAGATAATTGCATTAATGAGAAATTGAACAGGTATTCCTAATAATCCTTTAGGTGAGTGTACATTTTAAATGAATTTGACTGATAAACACTCTTTCGAAAATTAACTATGGTTTTATTATAGTAAAAATGTAGTAACTATGTTTTTTTTTCCCCCGAGGATTGATTACCACAGTTTTACTACAAATACCATGGTTAAACTATGGTTAGCAAAACCATGGTTAATTTTCGTAAGAGCAGTATTAAAATGAAAATTTCATTTCAGTATTAAAATAGATGAATGAATGCACAGAAACTGCCTTAAAGAATGATGCCTTTAAAACATTTCGGATAATTAATCTTAAACGGTACCGCGTTGACAGTGTGACTGAATATTAATTACGAATTTTGGCATAAAGATGTGAATTATATACAGTGAAATGACTGTCAATGAAAAATGACAGAATGTCGCGGTCACTATTTAGACGAGCACTGACACCGTGTGGTGAAATAATCGTATGTTTACAAGCCTCAGCTTATGTTGGATTAAAACTACAAATTCTGTTGAGTTTGGAAAATTCTGTGCGTAGTAATCATCTGAATATCTCTTCTCCTGTATCTGAAAATGTCCAGATTTTGAAAAAATCCCGCAGATGCACATTTTAAGAGGCATTTATTCAATATACAAATAACCGGAAAAATCAATACACTGCTTCGACGAGCACTTCCGGTAACCAATTCCGCTGTGATAAAGGTCTAATGGCAGGGAAAGAGTAAAGTAGATTTGAAGTAAATTCATAAATGTATATTAATTATGTTAAGTATATCTCGATTGAGATTGAGTACAAGTATTGGTTAAATATACTTAGACTTTTTTCTGTCAGTATAAATCAAGTATACTTAAGTGCAATTTTAAGTATATTTCAGAGAAGTACATAAAGTATATTCCTGAGAAGTATATAAAAAGTAGAATATTTACACCTATATATACACACTGTCATTATACACTGCCTATATTTGTCACATAATAGGGATATTTTATGTTATTTAAAAATACAGGTTCTCTGTTGAAATGAAAAAGGCCTCAGGTCTTGAACAGTTTAGTGAAGCAGGTCTTAAAGGAGTGAAAGGACATTGGGCTCTGCTGCCGAGGGAATGTGGATGTTTTTTCAGTCGTACATATTTGGCTAGCCGTGGCCCAGTCACTGCTTTACAGATTGTTTGCAGTCTGCGTTGAGGGTCAGTGTTTAAAGGCCTCTCAAAAGGAAATATGTCCATATATGGCAAGAAGTCTCTCTCTCTCTCTCTCTCTCTCTCTCTCTCTCTCCTATCTCTCTATCCCTGCCCTCCTCTCTTTAAGCCTCTCTAAACTCTGCAATTTCTACTTTATCTCTAGAAATCCTTTCTTTTTCTTTAAAGCTTCTTCACACAGAGAAAAAAAGGTGTCAAAATTGTACCTTTAGAAGTAGAACAGCTTGTCACTGGGGCAGTACCCTTAAAAAGGACATCTTTGTACCTTTTTTACTTCTAAGAGGTGCATATTAATACCATAGAGTACAAATACGTACCTTAAGGTACTACTATGAATCTTTTTGTGGTAAAAAAGGTACAAATATGTCATTTTAAGGGTACTGCCCCAGTGATAAGCTGTTGTACCCCTAAAGGTACAATTTTGACACCTTTTTTCTGTGTGTTGACTCGTGGTGTAAATTAAAACATGTAAACGGTCATTTTGAAATAAATGACAACAACAGATATTCTCATTATACTGGGTTTACAAAGGAACATACTGTTATTGTATTTACTTGGGTTAGTTTTTTCTTTTTCAGAATCCTGTCTGTCAGCAACCTTGTAGCAGTGTTCTTTTAGTATTATTTATACACTATTAATATTAATATATTTTAATTTTTGTCATTGTCATTTTTATTAGTTTTTTTTTATTTGTATTTAGCTTTAATCTATTTTTATTTCAGTTTTAATAATTTTAGTATTTCAGCTTATTTTAATTCATCTATCTGCACCATCTCCAAAAGACGGTTTCATAACACAGATAAATATTTTCTTTGATCTCTCTTTGCATGTTCCACAGAAAGATGCTTGAGATAGATGTGAAATTTACTCTAACATTTAAACAAATAACATACTGGATTTATGAGTTCTATAAAGGCCTTTGATGCTGAGTACAAAGAAAACTAAACATTTTCTCCATCTATCCAGGTAAAGGACATTCATTCAAACATTGGAGCTGGATTATCTTCAGTGAGGATTGAGGACACGTTTAAAACAGCAGCTCTCTGAGAATGTAACCCCTGCCATTTTACTTTGCGAGACTCCAGCAAGTTTATCACACAACTGAGGAGATCTGAACTTCCAGAGCCGTCTCGGTTCCTTTCCATACCCACTGGACTCTATAGCAGGGATGCCTGCCAAAACGCCCATCTACCTGAAATCCAACTACAGTAAGAAGGGGAAGAAATGTCGTCTGAGGGACATTTTATCCCCAGATATGATCAGCCCACCTCTCGGAGACTTTCGACACACTATTCACATTGGAAAGGGTGGCGAATGCGACGCCTTCGGTGACATGTCGTTCCTACAAGGAAAGTTTGAGCTTCTACCAGGGAAAGGTGGTCTTACTCGACCTCAATATGGCATCCACGGGGAGTTCACAAGAGCTAATAGTGCCTCCGATGCGTCTTGTGTCGAAACTCCATCGCCAGTCCTGAAGAACGCAATCTCGCTCCCAACCATCGGGGGCAGCCAAGCACTGACTCTACCTTTGATCTCCACCACCATGTTTCCCATAAATCAGGACCATCTGTCTGAGCCATCTACTCCTCAAGCCAGTTCTGAAGATCTGGAAATCCTGCAGATGGAGACCCTGCTTCAGTCCATCAGTGTCTTCAGGAGTGACCCCAGCCCCGTCCCGGAGGAGGACGAACCTTCGATCGACCGCATGGAGATGCCTGAAAAATCTCTTGCAAAAAAGATGCACAGCAGTGAAAACGAGCTTGAAACGTTTTTGTCCGTCTTCGTTAATGGGAACGGCGATGCCAATGGGAACTTTAACAAAGGTAACAACGGCGATTCAGTCTTTCACGAACAGGAGATGTTCGGCATCAAGGGTGATTGGGCGGACAGAGATAGCGGCGTAGAAGAGGGTCGTCTATGTGATTCGGACTTTGAAATCTCCAAAAGCAAAAGCCACTCACAGGAGTCGCTCACACAAATCACAGGATCCCTTTTCTCTCTTGAACTCGATTTGGGCCCATCCATTTTGGATGACGTACTCAATATCATGAATAAGCCGGTGTCTTAGGTCATGACTTTCACAAAGAACCAAAAGGGAATCTATTAGTTTTGAGCCCATAAACATGACATGGCAATATTGAACTGAAGAGGCTGAACTTTCTTTCCCAGAGTAAGTTTTTTGTCTTTAGCTTCAGAGTATCTTGCACACCTTGTTTTGCAAAAATAATGCGACTGACACACAGCCTTTGTGCCTTTTAAGTTGCATAGACACTGATGTTGTACATGCAGATTAAATGAGGCTTATTCTGTTTACTGTTGTTCATGCACAACATCCACATCATACAAAAGTCAGTGATAATGTGTACATTTCTGCAAACATATACAATGTTCCCATCACAACATCCTTCACGCACAGATGTGTTTAGACTGACAGTTTCATTAACCACACTACCAAGCCTTAAAGGCATATACCTACAGCATATGTTTTTACGTTGTGAAGCTAAATATGAAATAAATAAATGAATAAACAACTCTCTTTTTGTTATTCTTTTAAAAATTTTCAGAATAGGGAAGACTGGGGCTAGTTGGCACAGATAGTATATCTCAGTAACTAGAAGGTCAAAAGTTCAATCAGACAAATTTTAGTTTTATGTATATATTTTTTTGTGCCTTATAAAGAGTTTACTGTTTAAATATACCTGAAAACCCTATAATAGATTATTTAATGAGGTTATAATGTTATAGGTTATAATGTGACAACTTGCCCCATATAGTATGAGAACAAGTCCTGCTATTGGGGCATGTTGCCACAAAAGGTCAGCATGGGCTAAATGAAGATATTGGCCTATATAATCCTGGATGTGTGTTAGTTACTGCAGCAGATGAGCATGTAACTGTAGGTGGAAAGTGAAGAAAGAGGGAGATGGAGAAAAACAAAGAGAAATTGACTTTTCTTGTAAGCATCTTGCATTCCTCAGATTGTGTCCTGCTGTGGGAGTGGATGTGGGTGAGATTGTGTCTAAAAGGAGATGCCAGTACTATTCGTGTGTGTCTTGTTGAGACAGAGAGAGAATGGCCTTTAGCATTCCCAACATTCCTATGAGAAAACAAAGAGCACAGCCATAAATAAAGCCATTGGGCTGAGGCAGAGGGTCATGCTCTACACGGTCGTAAACGCTAACAGCCTGAAGACAAACTTTGTCCTGCACAAGGAGATCTGACTGCTGCAGTGTCTTGCCGACGCAGAGATTTGTATGCCTCAATGCTGAAGTTGAGTTGGAGTGCCAGACAGCTGCAACATAATTCAATTTTGTCTTCGAAAAGTACTCTTTTTTTTATTCGGGTTGCAAACTTTCCATGGAATCTGCTCCTGCAGAAGTCCACAGAAATGGAACACCTGTCCTTAAGAAAGTTATACTCATTCCCTCATCCCCCCTTACTGAAAGGTGAAATGTGTAATTTCGGCACCACTAGTTTCACCACGTGGAATTGCAAAAAAATAATGGCTTAGTTCGGAATAGCATATTATCCATCCTACTCTTTCTATTTTTGCCAAATTAAGATATTCAGCCATTGACTGTTTTCAAACAGGTATCCTGAACACTCCCACTGTCTGTCATTTATTGGACAAACAGGCCTTCAACCTCTGTGATGTCACACTAAATTCATCAGCCTTTGCATAGTGCATTCATGCTGCATCCCCATGTTTCTGTTTTCAAACTTATTTGTTTGATTGTTGGTTGGGAGGGTGTGGATGGAGGTCTCTGATAATATGTGCTTATACCAAAGTCCCTTTAAGACATGTCATTTCACTCGGCGGCCATCTTTGAAACGCCTCTCGGGCATGCAAGTGCAGCTCCTATCTCTTTGAATGGGGAAACATCAAATTCTCCAAAACTGTTTGGCAAGCTTACGATTACATTTCATATTTGAAATCACCAATGAAATCTGGCAACAACTGTCTCATAAATTAGTTTGTTTCTAAACACTCGAATCATGACAAAAAATTTTCAGGCTGGACCAAGCTAATGCGCATGTGCAGTCCTAAGCGCGTGTCTCAGAACACTGACTGTTTCTTCAAACGGCAGGTGCAGTGACGGGATGACTTTACCAATTGGCGATTGGCTCTTATTTAGAAGGCAGAACTTATTCCGCCATATAGAGTGGTGCAGGTATGGCGTCACTTTGTAGGCCAAATGCCAGTTAGCATCACACTGGTTCCCTCGTCAAAAACCCTATAGGATTTTTCCACAGGCTTTTGGATTATCGCAAAAAACAAGCTCTGTGATCAACATAAGTTTATGATACTGACGCGTTTTATCCATCAAGATAATTTTCACAGATGAACACAACTTTTATGAATTTTGAACCCTAAATGCAGTCGCCAGAAGTAAAAAGCTAAAGGTAGGCTATAAACGAACTGCACCACGGTAAGCTTCCGACAACTTTTTAAGTTTTTATTTAAAAAATATTTTCCAGAACGTTTGAGTTAGAATAGTTTATAAGAGCACAATTATAAGCATAATTAGGCTGTAAAAGCGGACTGAGCTTACCTTTTCGGCGTGATGACATTTAATCTCCCCGACAGCCCCTGTTGTCCCATTTAGCCACTTGTTAGCAACTGCCTTTTTCAAGACACATAACAGCTTAAAAAAAAAAAATCATGAGTGGGGTAATACTGATGTATTTTATGTCGTATAATAAAAAGTGTCTTGAGCTTGTGTTCACCACAGACCTTATTTCAGCCATTTAACCAAAATCCCATTCATTGATTTTGGGACGATGCAACCGGAAGTGCTAAAATGCTAACTCGCTTCTGCGTTTTGGCCTACAAAGTGGTCATACCTGCACCACTCTATTGCGTGTTGCGCTTTCTCCCATTCATAGCCTGCATCCGAAATCGCATACTTCCCTACTATATAGTGATAGTATGTGACAAAAAAAGTAGTATGTCCGAATTCACAGCTCTCATAAAAGAGTAGGCAAAAAGTACACAGATGACCTACCTCTTCCGACGAGATTCTGAAGTGTTCCTACGATGGACGCTTACTGTCCCATGAGGCCGGCACGGGACAGGATTTGTGAATGGCAGTGAAGCGACGTAACTGACGCTGGTAGGTCATAAGAACAACATGAATGTAGTACATCTGGATTACATTCATACTACACACATTCATACTATATAGAACATATTTTTTAGCGGTTGTAAAGTAATTACTTATTCAAAATAAGTACCTACTCAAGAGAGTATGCGATTTCAGACAAAGCCAGTGTAATACAAGTGCACTGTCTTTCTATATATAAAGTCTTTACTTATACTGAGTTCATAATCATTAAGAGTTTTAAATGGTTTGAAAGAAGTCTCTTATTTTCACCAAAGCTGCATTTTTATGATCAAAAGTACAGTAGAAACAGTAATATTGTGAAATATTATTCTAATTTAAAAGAACGTTTTCTATTTGAATATATTTTAAAATATTATTTATTCCTGTGATGTCAAAGCTGAATTTTCAGCAGCCATTACTCTAGTTTGCAGTGTCCTTCAGAAATCATTCTAATATAATCTAATATGACAATAATTTATTGTCTTTTTGATCAAATAAATGCAGCATTGGTGAGCATAAGACACTTCTTTCAAAAACATGATGATTCTGAACTTTTTACTAGTATTGCATTTATTTAGCTCTGTATGCAACTTAACCTTCAACAGGAAAGAAATGCACATTTAGTTCTCTGACTGAAAAGAGAGATCTGTTCTCTGACTGGACATGAAATCACTGGAAATTTCCAAGAAGACCTGTAATGGGCATGCCTTACGCAAAAACATTTGAAGTTGAAGAAGAGTTGAAGTCATCCACCTTGAAGTTTGTACTCCAGTGGAAACATTTTCACCCAAGGTAAACACAACGCTGCTGTGATGTGCTGCTACAGTAGGTGAATTACTGTATTTACTAGCACTCAGTCAAACATCGAGTTTTCTTTTCATGAAATTTCTACTTAAATATAGGTGTAGCAGTTGCTCAATATACATTTCATCAAATACTTTCCTAAATGTAAATGTGACACTGGGGATGTCACCTGAGGAAATTTTCACACCAGTACATAAACTTGCCACAAACATCATTTTTGGCACATAGTAAGACTTTTAGGGCCAGATTTACTAACAGCTTGCGCCAGCGCAAACCCTCTTTTGGTGTTAAAAAAATACTGTCAGGATTTACTAAAGACACGCAGTGATAAATTAGTGCTGAAAAGATGTGGACAGAGTTATTTTTCCATCTGACCTTATTGTATATGCATTTGTAGGAGTTTCCCTTTCAGACGCAAAATGTATGGGATATTTAAATGAATCATACAAAGGTGATTTACTAAAGTTTGCCTTTGTCAATTTACTGGTGTTTGCGCCATTATTTACCGCCCATAAAAGCATGTCTTAAACCAGATGCTAACTGGTAGATTGGAAATGATCCGTGCATCTGTGTTCTTTAATTTGCGCTTCGTCAGTAGATCACGTGCAGAACTTTCCACTCCCATCTGCGCTTTTTTGGAATTGCGCTCTCACGGCCCTTAGACTTTAGAACAATTTTTAAAAAAATTTAAGTTGCAATTTTTACAAAGATAGGTTAAAGATGAGTTTAACCATTTAAATTGTAGTAACCATGTCAGAACACACCTCTTGTTCATAATTTAACTTCTTTGCAGTGTAGTATTTCAAATGTGAAACAAAATGTAGATCTTAGATTTGTGAAGTTGGTAGCATAAACATTCACTTACGTAACTGGAATCACTATAAACCGGCACAATGAAAGCTGGGATGTATTGTGTCCTGTTGCATAACTTTCATTTCAAGTAAAGGCCATGTTAAAAATGACTAATTTTCATCAACTTCAGAAACTTTCTATTGCTTTCTACTCTGCTTTGAAGAGGATGCAGAATGCAACGGTAAAGGACTTTGTTGGTTTTAAACCCCACCGTTTTAAGATTAAATGTGAGTAGGTGAAAACATATAAGTTTCCGCTTTTAGCCAGATCACATAACAGTACCATAGCTTAGCTTGAGATCCTCATTTTTACAATTTATTGTACCTTTAAAACTTTAATAAGAGTTACAAAATGTTCTCACATTTCTCACATCTCTGTAAAATGTCTCACTGCATCACTCAGTTCTGCTGTTTCAGTATCACTCAGGCTGAACTAATAAAGGAAACATGAGAGACAGGCTTACTTTTTCCTGTCACACAGACCTCAAGAGAGCTGAATTCAAGCAAATATTACTGGAGATAATGAAAAGTATCTCAGAAAGATATTTTTCCTCCAGAACAGCTTTTTTATACAGTATGGTGAAAGTGCTCTGTTATGAGTCACATGGAACTGAATGGAACTTGAAAAATCCTATATATATGTATGTGTGTATATATACACTCACCTAAAGGATTATTAGGAACACCATACTAATACTGTGTTTGACCCCCTTTCGCCTTCAGAACTGCCTTAATTCTACGTGGCATTGATTCAACAAGGTGCTGAAAGCATTCTTTAGAAATGTTGGCCCATATTGATAGGATAGCATCTTGCAGTTGATGGAGATTTGTGGGATGCACATCCAGGGCACGAAGCTCCCGTTCCACCACATCCCAAAGATGCTCTATTGGGTTGAGATCTGGTGACTGTGGGGGCCATTTTAGTACAGTGAACTCATTGTCATGTTCAAGAAACCAATTTGAAATGATTCGAGCTTTGTGACATGGTGCATTATCCTGCTGGAAGTAGCCATCAGAGGATGGGTACATGGTGGTCATAAAGGGATGGACATGGTCAGAAACAATGCTCAGGTAGGCCGTGGCATTTAAACGATGCCCAATTGGCACTAAGGGGCCTAAAGTATGCCAAGAAAACATCCCCCACACCATTACACCACCACCACCAGCCTGCACAGTGGTAACAAGGCATGATGGATCCATGTTCTCATTCTGTTTACGCCAAATTCTGACTCTACCATCTGAATGTCTCAACAGAAATCGAGACTCATCAGACCAGGCAACATTTTTCCAGTCTTCAACTGTCCAATTTTGGTGAGCTCGTGCAAATTGTAGCCTCTTTTTCCTATTTGTAGTGGAGATGAGTGGTACCCGGTGGGGTCTTCTGCTGTTGTAGCCCATCCGCCTCAAGGTTGTGCGTGTTGTGGCTTCACAAATGCTTTGCTGCATACCTCAGTTGTAACGAGTGGTTATTTCAGTCAAAGTTGCTCTTCTATCAGCTTGAATCAGTCGGCCCATTCTCCTCTGACCTCTAGCATCAACAAGGCATTTTCGCCCACAGGACTGCCGCATACTGGATGTTTTTCCCTTTTCACACCATTCTTTGTAAACTCTAGAAATGGTTGTGCGTGAAAATCCCAGTAACTGAGCAGATTGTGAAATACTCAGACCGGCCCGTCTGGCACCAACAACCATGCCACGCTCAAAATTGCTTAAATCACCTTTCTTTCCCATTCTGACATTCAATTTGGAGTTCAGGAGATTGTCTTGACCAGGACCACACCCCTAAATGCATTGAAGCAACTGCCATGTGATTGGTTGATTAGATAATTGCATTAATGAGAAATTGAACAGGTGTTCCTAATAATCCTTTAGGTGAGTGTATATATATACACCGATCAGGCATACCATTAATATTACTAATATTGTCCCCCTTTTGCTGCCAAAACAGCCCTGACCGTCAAGGCATGGACTCCACAAAACCCCTGAAGGTGTGCTGTGGTATCTGGCACCAAGATGTTAGCAGCAGATCCTTTAAGTCCTGTAAGTTGCGAGGTGGGGCCCACGTGCATCAATGAGCCTTGGCCGCCCATGACCCTGTCGCTGGTTCACCACTGCTCCTTCCTTGGACCACTTTTGATAGATACTGACCACTGCAGACCGGGAACACCCCACAAGAGCTGCAGTTTTGGAGATGCTCTGACCCAGTCGTCTAGCCATCACAATTTGGCCCTTGTCAATCAAATCCTTACGCTTGCCCATTTTTCCTGCTTCTAACACATCAACTTTGAGGACAAAATGTTCACTTGCTGCCTAATATATCCCACCCACTAATGGCCACCGTGATGAAGAGATAATCAGTGTTATTCACTTCAACTGTCAGTGTATTTTGACAAGTTTGAAGTCAGTAAGATTTTAAATGTTTTTTAAAGAAGTCAAGACTGCATTTATTTGATCAAAATACATTAAAAAAACAGTAGTATTGTGAAGAACTGATTACTATTTAAATATATTTTAAAATTATGGAATTTATTCATTCATGTGATGGCAAAGCTGAATTTTCAGCATCATTACTCCAGTCTTCAGTGTCACATGATCCTTCAGAAATCATTCTAATATGGTGATTTGGTGCTCAAGAAATATTTAGTATTATCAGTGTCATTTATTTAATTTTTTGGAAACTGATACATTTTTTAAAAATTTAATTAACAACATTTATAATTAAAGTTTTATTTTGTTTAAACTTTGTAAGATATCATAGAGTGTTTCCAACTCGTCAACTTGCCAAACAATACACTATAAGAAGCGCAAAAGCAGCAAACCACTATTTCCTGGAATAAGGTGAGACTGTCAGACTCTTGATAAATATACTTTGGCTCATGATACAGAGGTGCCAAAGAAAGCATAATTCAAACTGAAGGATTTTCCACCTGGTCCAGAACAGCGCTTGCTATAAAGACGCCAGTGTCTTTGACATGAGGGTGCTACACAGGGGAAACCTCTCATACAACAATTTTTCTCTGCTCCTGGTGTAGAAGGAAATAAAAAAGACAGAACGTACTGTTGGCCCTTTTTTACTGACGGGAAGTGTTTTGAAACATAGCCATATTTGAAAGAATGAATGTAATTTCCTTTCCATAATAACAAATGAGATGTGTTTTAAAACAGGGAAAGGTTTGGAATGGTGTTAGTCGATGTCTGGATAATGTTCGGGTTACAGGAAGGGCATGTGGGCAATGTGTTATGATGGGGAGAGAGGACTGGAATCAAATATCTTTCAGAGTGTCACATACTTCAGCTAAAGGACTAGACCTACTTCCAAAGTCATTTTTAAGGCAAGTCGGCTTATAATGTTAGAAAAGATTCTCTAATCTTCATTTCAGTGAATACATCTCAAATAAACTTTCTATTCTTCAAAGAATCCTGAAAAAGAAATATCATGGTTTCCACAAAAAATATTAAGCAGCACAACTGTTTTCAACATTGATAAATGTTTCTTGAGCAGTAAATCAGCATATTAGAATGATTTCTGAAGGATCATGTGACACTGAAGAGACTGCAGTAATGCCATTACAGCAAAAATTACATTTTAAAATATATTCAAATAGAAAACTTGTAATAATATTTCACAATATTACTGTTTTCACTGTATTTTTACAGTGAGGATAAGAGATTTCTTTCAACTTGCCAACATTAGACTTTTAAACGTTTTGTACAACTTTTTAACCGTAAGGTGGAACTCTAACGGCTGGATTTTCCAAACAATTCCTGAATAGATTCCTGAAAAATTCCGAGCTGGTAAATAAACATAGAAGTGGAGTGTGATCATGTGCTGAGCATGTAAAAAAATCTTTTAAAATGTTTACTGATGTTTGTTGACTGTTGCTTTGGAAACTAGGTCTGTATCTCTGGCACATGGAGGCAGTTTTGAGGATAGGTCAAAGGTCACAGGGATACAGGCTGAAGAAGAGGCACATCAGACAGTATGAAACAGACCAGACGGCACTAGAGCCCCCACCAAGACACTTATGCAGGAATGTTTTCGTGTCTCCATTATAACTGATGCCTTCTCTCTCTATTAGTGTTCCCAGTTTAATAAGCTGTAAATGGTTTGTTATACAGTCACGTTTCTGGATCGGCTGCCAGCATGTCACTTTATGTTTTGTTTAGAGGAGTTTCAGCCACTTTAATAAACCTGTGGCAGAGGCCATGAACTACACAACTAAATATACCCATTTAAGGCAGAACTCCTTCCTCAAACACACCTTCGGTGCATGTCATTCATTTAATGACACAAGGAGTAAGTATGAATTAGTGGGACAATGTTATTTGGAAAGAGTATATTCCAATAGAGTATTGTACTTGTATTGTAACCTCAGATATATTTTTGTCCTTCATGCTTCGGGAGGTACAAGCATTTGGTAATATAACGTTCATTTTTCACATAATTTAAATTTTCATGTAATCTGCAGTATAAATCAAAATGCCACTGAGACTAAGATCAGTTATTGGTGTTTTAGAATTGAATCTTCAAACCTTTAATAATTGAGCTCATGAGCCCCCTGTGGGTTTAATATAGTATTGCACCAGCATCAGGATTGAACAGACTCACTGCAACTTTTAAGGTTTTTCGTAATTTAATTTCTAAAACGGATCCCATTGGAAGAATCTGTAATGAACATGAATTAACAGTGAACGATATCACTACAGCATTTATTAATCTTAGCTCATGTTGATCTCAACATTTACTAATGCATTTTTTAAGATCAAAAATGGCATCTGTTAACATCAGTTACATGAACAAGAACATTTTGATTATATAACATTAATAAATGCTGTAAAAATATATTGCTAATTGGTAGTTAATGTTAGTTAATGCATTAACTAATGTTAACAAATGAGATCTTATTGGAAAGTGCTACCAAAATCTGCAATTAAATGATGAATTAAATGTCTGTAGTTATGTGGTAATTTCACATTCATTAGACATATTTATTTTTTTTGTCTGTAATTTACAGTATTTCTGAATACCCTTATTGACTGACCTATTGATTGATTGACTGATGCTCTTAATTTCAAAGGTTGAGAAAAATGTATTCATTTTTATCGTCCCAATATACAAACCTCAGTATAAAAATATCACATTGTATAATGTCAGTATAAACTAAAGCTTGAACTTTCAGGTGGCCATGAGTTCAGTTGGTTTATGCATTTCAAACACTGCATGGCACATATTGTAGCTTTAAGCCTCTGTGAAAATCTGTGGCTAAAGATTTTGATATTCTCTGAAATGTTTTGTTTAGACTAATGAGATTATCTGATTCTGTGCCTCCCAGGGGAAAGAAAGTGTTTGAAAAGCAAGAAGGAAAAAAAGCAATATTCTTCGATTTGGCTCAAACTCAACACTTTTTGCATGCAACCTGCTAATTTAGCCTAGTTAGTGACCACATTGCGTGCCAGCAGATCGTTAGGCAGCTGTCCTGTATCTGTCACATGTCCAGGTCGCCCCGTTCAGACCTGTCAGCTACCCCACAGCGTAATGTAAGCTAGATCAGGCCCACAGAAGCCAAGAAGAATTTTAATTAGCAGTGAGAGAACACAACACGGTTAAATTAATGCTGAGGCAGAAAGAGAAACAATCGCTCTTGTTTGAGAGTGTGATGGCTGCACGGAAAGAGGAAAAAAAAAGCCTCCAGGGAAAATGAAACATCACACAGACATGGACAGTTTTATAAACACATTCTGTGTTTCCCCTGGGAGGCACATCAAGAATTGCACCAAAGAAAAACTATAAATAAAAGTGCAATTTGGCGATCAATAAGACTGTCAGTGGGACAGAGATGAAACACACATTAGAATAGGGTTCAACGGAGTGTATTGATCATTTAGCTGAAAATGTAGAATTTATGATGAACTGGTATAGTATTATGGTATTAAAATAATAGAAAACAGAAAATCTGACCTTTGATTGAAATACTGCATTTTGAATCCTAAGATGTATTAAAGCAATTTTTAAAAAAAATTGAAAATCTATGAAATCCACAGTGAAATTTATACTCGACAATAGAATTATTACTTCTTGAGCAATCTGAGCTACAGTAGCTTGTCTGTTTGATCGGACTACACAGGCCAACCTTCTCTCCCCACGTGCATCAATGAGCCTTGGCCCCCCATGACCCTGTTGCTGGTTCACCACTGTTCCTTCCTTGGACCACTTTTGATTGATACTGACCACTGCAGACCGGGAACACCCCACAAGAGCTGCAGTTTTGGAGATGCTCTGACCCAGTTGTCTAGCCATCCCACTAACAGGTGCCATGATGAAGAGATAATCAGTGTTATTCACTTCACTTGTCAAAATATTATGCCTGATCGGTGTGTGTGTATATATATATATATATATATGACTAATTACATGTTTTACATGGTTTACATGCACCCTTAAGTAATCCCAACACAACTTTCCTCGTAAATGCAACTCAAATACTTTGTGTAGCAGAAACATAACTCAAACTAAGTGAAAGTAACTCACATGAATACACATTAGTGTAACAAAGTAAATATACTGTCACATATTTTTCAATATATGAAAAGCGGCAATTCTTTATGTATTATTCAATATATTGAAATATAGTAACGCAGTATATTAGTGTCCTTAGTTTTTCTTAGAAAAAATGTTGACTTTTAATATCTGCAATTTGAATTTAGCTAGTTTTTGTTACTTTCAGATATCTGAAAGTTCAATATAAGCAGACAGAATTGGCAACTGAAGATAACTTTGATTAATCTTTATATTCTATAATAAAAGTTATTATCAGGTCTGATTTTCTGTCACATTCTTTAACGTGAGTCCTGAAAGAAGTTTAACACATATCGTAATAAACAAACAAAACAACACAAACAGATTACACCTTGCATGCTAAATGATCCCTTTAAGCTCCAGAATGATCAGGTATTAGAGGTTGTTGCTAATTACATAAATCTGATTAAAGGAGCTTAACCCGTTGCCAGAAAGAACACAATATAACAAATCGTCAGTTCTCATTTTGAGCTTCACCAAAGAATTCCCCGAACTGACCTTCACTTATATCACTCAAGCAATAAGGTATGTGACGCCCTGTACTTTCTGTGGCATTCTGTGCCTCATCAAATGAAACTGCAGTGATTTTCAAACAGATTTCCTGACCACTTCCCCCGTTTTTTCTTCAGGCAAATCAGCCTACAATTGACTTACTTATAGTTTGCTCTGCATATTAAAATGAGATAAGGGAAAGTAGGTCTATTTTAACATTAAAAAAAAAAAAAAAATTAACACAATAGCTCTTAATTGCTTTTAATATTACTACATATTAAACCACACATTTGTGCTCAATAATAACAAAAACCATACTGTGTTTAGCTACACAATATAGACAGTAACATGAGTGATGTGATTCATTCTTTGGATTCCAGTGCCACCTTGTGGCAAAAATAAGTTAATGAACTAAAGTTTTCATTCATGGGTATTAGTTTAAGAGGTCTGTTTCTAAACTTCAATCCTCTAATATCTCTTTAGGCAGCTAAAACCAAGATAGACTGAATTAAATTGCTTTTGCAAAAATTAAAACCAGTTACCATATTAAGGAGAAACAAACTACCTCAGTGATGATCAAAAGTGCTCTGAATGTTTACTTCCATTAGAAATGCCTCCCAGTTTTTTTTTTTACTTGTTATGCGGCTCTATGTAATTACTACTGATCTGTAAACTGAATACAGATACAACCAGATCAATACAGATTCTACAGTCTGAATCAGCTGTGACCAATTAACCTGTCCAGTCTTCTTTTAAGTGATGCTTCCTCTGACTCTGGATCCATGTGTCCGTGGCAACCACATATGTGTTGTCCACTTTCAAATGAACTCAGATGAGAGGTCAAGGTAAAAGCAAGACAGTGTTATTCTGTTATAAGAATACAATTGGGTCAGATTTATTTTTCTTTTTTATTAAAATTGGAAAGGAATAATACCTTGTTTATATACAATATTTCTAGTGGTAGGGGAGACCAGTTTCAGATCGAAAAAACAGTTACACAAATGCTTCTTTAGCAGTGGTTTTGTATGTTGCTCAATGATCAAAACCCTATTAAATTAGAATAATTTTGCCTTTCAAATTAAAATCTTAAGGGTGCAAGTTGTAATCTTATACAGCTTATTAATTCCAGTTTCTGAAAAACAATGCTTTGATAGTTTTGTATGTTACATGAAAAACCAACTCTGTGCTTCAAATATGGTAGAACTATCCCTTCTACCACTAAAGAATGCTTTATAGATAATCTTCCTGACTCGTCTCAACTCCTCAGCATACCCGATCGCTCAGAAAAACGTACAAAAAAAATGTTACAACAGAAACTATGGACTCTCTGTTTTCTAGCACTTTAGTCACGGTTGCTCCTTTGCACATAAAAAAGATTAAAGACCGGGACACACTGCATGATTTTCGGCTGTCCCAGACGAAAGATTGCCATTGTGAAACAATCGTGGCGATTTCTGTGATCGTGGCTCCTAATCGGTGGTCCTATGTCGTACAATGAGAGCGGTTCAAAGATGACCGTTGTCACAGTCTTTAGACCAAAGATAGCCTACGACAATTTTCTGACAGTGTCAGAAATTCAGCATTCTTTCGCCACATCCTTTTTTTCAGCACACATGAAAATTACAACTGCCAAATTGTGATTCATCGTGGTCTTTTTGTTTACCACTAGCGCATGCTGATGACGTTTTATTCTTCTATAGAAACTTGCATTGTAGACAATAGGTGTCATCATCGTACAGTCTACATACATGTTGTACCCAAGTTTAATAGATCCATGTCACACAGTGTGATTTGTAATGATCTTATAGGATTGCTAAAATCGTGCAGTGTATCCCGGGCTTAAGGAAGACAGTCAGATGCTGTGGTATAACAAGCACACTTGCACCCTTAAGAGAGTAGCCCGGAAAATGGAACGCAGCTGGAAGAAAACAAATCTAAAGGCATTTCGCATTGTGTGGAAGGATAGTGTTTCTGCCTACAAAGGCCATAAAAACTGCTAGATCTGCTTACTTCTTAATACTAATAATTCATCATTGTCATTAGGACATGTCCCAAAAATATTCAAGCTGGCTGTTATTAAGCCTTTCATTAAAAAAAAAAAAAAAAACACAACTTGATCCTAGAAAATCAGTTAACTACAGACCGATCTCGAATCTCCCTTTTCTGTCAAAAATACTTTCCAGTCAGGATTTTACAGAGCCCTTAAAGATAGTGGAAAAAATATGGGATAACTTGTGAGCAAAACGTTGTTAAAACACAGATGATACCTCTTTCCAATCATAGTGACGTAGACAACGAGCTACAACTTAAATTTCCTCAAAACGAGCCTTATAATATAAATTGATCTCTATGAGCAGGCGGCTGAGAGACAAGTCCAAAGGGACCGTCTGCAAAGTGTAAAACCAGAAAAGCGTTACTACAAAAATAATCATTAACTTCAATGTTACATACTGTAGTGTCACTAAATTCAGTTTACACATCAATGCTCTCCTGCTGGTCATACTACACCCCAGTTTGATAAAATGTGCTTTTGCATAATTTTTATGACTTTTTATTTTGAAAAATATTTAATAACTTCACTGTAACACACTGTATTGTCACCAAATTCAGTTCAAACATCACTTCTCTACTGACCATGTGACCGTTATCAATTTGTCGCAGGAAATGAAGAGGTATCATATCAATCACAAGTACAGTTTGGAGTACCGCAAGGCTCAATACTAGGACAGTTGCTTTTCACCCTGTACATGCTAGCCTTGGGAGATATCATTAAAAAACATGGCGTTAGTTTCACTGTCATGCTGATGATACTCTATATTCTTTCGTGGCCTGATGAAACATACCAATTCAAAAAAAGAATGGATTGCATAGTCGATATAAAAAAAATGGATGACTAGTAAATTCTAGGGGTGTAAGAATACATCGATATGGATCAATACATCGATCAAATGACTTACATCTAGCCATCATAATTTGGCCCTTGTCAAACTCGCTCAAATCCTTACGCTTGCCCATTTTCCTGCTTCTAACACATCAACTTTGAGGACATCCCACCCACTAACAGGTGCCGTGATGAAGAGATAATCAGTGTTATTCACTTCACCGAATGACACTGTTTATGTGTGCTTTGAATGAAAGAGTACTGTCAAAGATGACACCCAAACTTTTAACCTGTTTAGACACAGACACTGGAAAGTTATCAATATTCATAGATGAACATGTAGATTTGGCCAGTTTTTGAGCCAACAAGAAGAATTTCCGTTTTACTGCTAAGTTTAAGAAGATTTGATGTAAACCACTCTTTAATCTCTGCTAAACAATCTGAGAGGACAGACAGAGGAAAAGTAGAGGAAGGTTTGGAGGATAGGTAAAGTTGGGTGTCATCGGCATAGCAATGGAATTGAATACCAAATTTCCTAACAATATTACCAAGGGGTAAAAGATAAATAATAAATTAAAGAGGACCCAAAACTGAGCCCTGTGGAACACCCACATTGACATACGAAGGCTTTGATCTAAACTGCTTCAGCTGTACAAATTGAGTGCGACCCATAAAGTAAGACTGAAACCAAGTCAAGGGGGTACCAATGATTCCAATAGACTCCAATCTGTCTAACAGAATGCTGTGCGAGATTATGCACTCAAATGCTGCACTCAAGTCGAGCAGAATAAGTATAGATAAAAGTCCCGAGTCAGCAGCTGACAAGCTATGAGAATTGATATCAGATTGTATCTTGATTATGTTCATAAGTGAAATTGTGTTGACTATTATTTTGAAAAGTGTTGTGTAATGACGTAATGTCTGTGAGAACGAAAGTGAAGAGTAAACAAGATGGATGAAGTTTTAGGCAAGGATTAGACATTTTTACCACTATTGTAGGTCACAAAGATGGCTGTTGCTAATGTGCCTTTCCCTCATTTTTTTCCTGCCAAGCCGCTCAGCACATGGCTGCAGATTTTTTGAAAAATGATCTATGAGTTATTATTGCCACTGGGGATACGTCATTATGCGACAGGAAGTTCGCGCTCCAGACTGCCATGAACAGGACCGTTTGCCGAGGCTGTGGATTACAGGTAATGATGTTTTAAATAATGTTCGGTTTCTTGCACAGACCGATCGTTTTGCTTCATAAGACCTCAATGTATTATCAGGAGCCACGGGTATTAAAGGTAAGGTAGGCAATTTTCGGAGAGGCTAGCAATAGCAAGCTAGCTTTGAAAGCATAAGATCCCACCCTCCCTTCAGAGCGTCTCCAAAGCCACACTTTCTTCGACATAAACGCATACAGCAGGGAGCAAACAAAAGTGCCACGAGAGATGGCATTAAACTACCTCATGTCTCAAAGCACATAACATCATAATAATAATGAACATAGACAACTTATGGCTCATTTCCACCGAGTGGTACGCTTCAGTACAGTACGCAATTTTTGCCGTTTCCCAAAAACTTTTCTGGCACCCTTCCGTTGGGGTACCTAGCACATTGATTGAAGTTGTGAATCGTACCTTAATTCTGAACCGTACCGTACCACTTTTCTGGCACCCTTCCGTTGGGGTACCTAGCACAGCAGTCCGGTACTAAAGGGTGGAGCTAGACTCACTACAGAACATTGATCGGTTGACAGAGAATCGTCACTTGCACATGCTTTTTTGGCTGTGTTTTTTCTTGCAGCCTGCAGCCTTGACTCAAACAAAGCGTTTCTTTTTCTTGTGACAACAGCCACATGCCGAGAAGCAAGAACAGGATCTGCTGTATGTTATCCATTGTTGTTCACTGTGTCGTTTTCTTCGCATGAGAATGGCGTCGATCACTACACCACGCCTATCATAAGAATACTGTTGGCGGTGGAAACGCAAGCCGGATCAGGGTTTACGGTCCCGAATCGTACTGTAGCTACTTTACTGAACCGTACCGCACCGCTCAGTCGAAACGAGCCATAAAAGAGCACTGACCTGTACCACCTGACTGCTGCATATTCATTTCTGCATTGACAGTGTTGCCATTGAAATGAATAAATTTGAGTCGTGGAGGCAACAAGATGGCGTACTAAGCATGTAGTCTTCTTGGTTCTTCAGCAAATCTTGAATTTTAGCAAAATAGGCTTCTAGCCACCCCAAAATAATTATTCCAAGACACAAGTGAATGGCTACGAAAACTTTGAATTAGGGCGCAACTAATGATTATTTTGATAATCGATTAGTTGGCCGATTATTTTTTCGATTAATCGGATTTTTTTTACTGACAAAACACACTATTCCCCATCCTGCCCAATGCTGTCCTTCAACAAACGTGCCAGCTGAGTGCTATGAAAACATACATAGTGAATATATCTACCCATACAAAAATTAACCATGGTTTTACAACAAATAAAACAAACAAACAAAAAAAATTTATAATAATAATAATAATAATAATAATAAATAAAGCAGGGTTATTGTAGTTATTCCAATGGTAACCACAAATTAACCATAGTTTAACTATGGTATTTGTGTGGTTATACAAATGGTAATCAATACGCCAAAAAACATGGTTTTACTATCTAATAGAACCATGGATCATTTTTGTAAGGGTATATCTGTGCTATAGCCTACATTATGTGCAAAATAAGTTACTACGCAAAAGGACAGTTTAAATCCCTACATTAAAATATTAAAAAACAAAAACACAAAAAACAAACTCACTCTCAAAAACAGTGTTAACAGATAAGAGGAATGTTCTGCAGGAACACACACATTCGCTATTGACAAAGTAACCTGTTACTGTAATTTCTTTATTCTGTAGAAACGTCTTGCATGTATATTCAATTACACGCTGTTATCTCTTTACAGTTACTACTCTCATAAAATACGTGAATTACATGTTGACTTTTAAACCTAAATTTACCGTCCTAAAGCAGATATTTCAGCTAAATGAATGTTTTTGCGCTGAATAGTCTCCCTCTCGACTGCGTTCTGTCTGTTTGACGCGCATATGCACGCCCGCCGCACGTTCAGTAAAGTTTGAAGCGTCAAGACGCGCTTTAATGCAAAATGGAAATACTCGCGTGAATTAGTAACATTTACAGATATAAAAGGATATAACCACTGTTCTCTCTCTCTCTCTCTCTCTCTCTCTCTATATATATATATCAGTGGATATAACCTGTAAAATGAACGTTTTGCGCTGAGGACGCACACGCACCAAAGCGCATGACCGGGTATGTTAAACACTAATGCATTCGCTTGAAGCTTAAAATACAAAATTCTCATGTTTTGGGTGGTTAGATCATGTACCTTTCCCGCAGCAGCTCGCTCTCTGTTTCCACTCCACTATTTTTAGATGCATTTTGTCCACAGAAATGCGTTATTCAGTGCTGTAACTTGGTGCGACTGGTGGAAGCTTTGCGTACAGAGAGCAGACCCGACTAATCGCTAATGAGATTCGTTGTCGATGATATTCATTATCGATTTTATCGACTAGTTGTTGCAGCCCTACTTTGAATGCTAATGCCGAACATGAATATGCCATGGAAGCTGATCACAAAGGTCACAAAGATAAACGCAAAGAGTCCTCATCCCTACAGAACACCCCAATAAGTTCTCGTCTAAGAAACAGTAAGGTGATGAGGGCCTTGAGATTTCCAACGCAGCTCTCCTGGAAGCCTTAGTCGCCAGGTTTGATTTACAAGATGGGAAACTGAGCAGCATTGAAGGCAATATTACTGAAAACAGTTTAATGATCGTGAACCTGTATAAGGCAGTGGAATTCAACGCGGCCGAAATTAAGAACTACAAGGCTAAAATAATTTTGTTTGATAAACAACTCACCTCTGTTCTTGCGTCACATGCAGACCTGACGAGACCTGAAACGGCAGGCGAAGACATCCAAAGAGAAGTTGCCTCACTGTTAACAGAAATTACTCCCCACCTGTAGCACAAGCTTGAATGTTCTCGGTGAAGTCGTCTTTTTCTTGTATTTCCTTAAACGCAATGGGTCTCCGCAACTCTGGCAAAAGGAAAGCCTTTTTTCTTTTATGTAAAAACAGAGGTTCACACAGAGGTGTACTGTTACAAGAAACACATCCCAACCCTGACGATGTTAAGTTCTGGAGAAATCAGTGGGGGGATAAAATAATCTTCAGCCATGCACTCTGCAGCTGTAGCAATATTATTCAAAAATTGTAAAAACAAGGACAGACTTAAACGGTCACTGGACTTCAGTTGTTCTAATCATTGATGATGTTCTGTTTATTTTGTTTAATGTGTATGGTTACAACAGCACTCCTCTTTACAACAAATTACTCTCGGAAATTTCTGCACTCATGCTTGAATTGAAATTTTGTACTCGACTGATAATGTTATTATAGGAGGAGACTTTAATATGGTCATGGATAAGGCATTAGATCGTTTCCCAACCAAATTTAGTAACTCTCACCCTAACCTTAACGTTCTTAACTTTTGTTTGTCCTGCAAGCATTTTGGAGACTGTCTCTGCTTGTTTGCAGTGCAAGGGTAAATAAAAAAACTGGTTATTTGAATAAGTACAGCATTTTCTTTATTCAAAACATGTTGTGTGTAAAGGCTAATGTTTTATGTATTTGAGGAGTGGGGAAGAGTGTGTTTAAACATAAAAAATATAAAAAAAACATTTACAAATGTCCTGGATAGTAGCGGTTCTACACTAACCAATTTTTGCTGGTCTCAAAACACACCACGCTGGATATAACCTGCCATGGTAACATATCCTTGGGTAAACTCCTGCAATCCAACAGCTAATGCCAGCACAATGCCTTGCGGCTTAGGATGACTTGACAACGTCTAGGTTACCTATTGTAATCCCTGTTCCCTGAAGGAGGGAACAAAGACGTTACGTCAGTGACTGACGAATTGGGATTTTGCCTGAGAGCCCAATCACCTTCAAGTGGTACGGAACAAGCCAATGGATATTGGCGAGTGAGATTTGCATCGCGAACCACTCCCTGCGTCGCAGGAAGCGTCCGGGACTCACTCATTGAGTTTCTGCTGAGGAGCCAAGCCAGTACCCGGTCGCTCAGCGGTGGACACAGGGATTGTGGCGACGAGATGCGACGTCTCTGTTTCCTCCTTTAGGGAATGGAGGTTACAATAGGTAACCTAGACGTTTCCTATCAGTCAGTCATGTTCTACGTTACGTCAGTAACTGACGAATTGGGATCCCTAAGAAAAACGCCACAATCGCTGCACCTTCCAGTGCCCCGTGTAAGCTGCCTAATGGGGAGGAGAAAAAGACAGAGCTTAACACAGAGAATGTTGATCACTGCTGTTCCTACTTAGGCATACAGTGAGACTATTGGATAACACTGGGAAAGCGTGCCTATTACAAGGAAAGGGAGGCCACATCCTGCCCATAGGGAGGTAACATGTGGAGACATATATGACCACTGGGGCAGTGCTACATATAGAAGGACTCTGTGGTAGATCTGCCTTGTTAGGGTGGAGTCAATACCAAGCAGAGACGGCAGAGTGGGCTCTGCCAAGGGAAAGACACGGGCTCGCTGACAGGGAAGCCTAACCAAATCTTTTTAAGACCATTATGAATAAATTTAAGACCTAGCCTATCACGCAATAAAAAAACGTACAAAGGAAATGCAGAATCACAAAATTACTTGCAAAGCAAATTAATTTATTCAAATTGAACAAAGTATCAATAAACTTGCACTTCCCCATAGCTCAATCCCACCAGGATTTCACTATATATATATATAGGTGATTTTTGAGATCAAAATTACTTTGTCATGACTTTGACAAAATGATTTTGTGATGGTAATTTCCCGAAATTTGCCGTTTTTTTTTTTTAGGATGCCACATTTACCATATTATTGTGTTAGATGGACAATAATCACACATGACAATAAAACAAACAAAATGCATAAATCTTGTTTGGTATCCTACAAAAAAAGGCTAGTCCAGTGCTATCTAGCTTTAATAACATGATCGATTAGGGTGGGAAATATGACCAAAATCTTACAAGTAAACCACAGCAATAAGCAATTACTTAATATAAGAAAACGTTCTTAAGTAACTTAAGTAATCAAGTAAACGGTCAGTAATAAAATAAGAACTTGTACAC
Organism: Coreius guichenoti; assembly: GCA_039654105.1. Taxonomy (NCBI): domain Eukaryota; kingdom Metazoa; phylum Chordata; class Actinopteri; order Cypriniformes; family Gobionidae; genus Coreius; species Coreius guichenoti. The sequence goes on along the minus strand of CM077179.1, from coordinate 12,144,553 downwards.
AAATGACAATAGGACAAATAATACAACAAAGATACAGATACAAACACTGCTTTAAGTTTAAATACTTTTCCCATTATTGTTGTTGTTTGATTAATATTAACGACACAGACAGGAGCGGGTATAGGCTACATTAGGTTGTTTTCACTTTGAGACCTGCAGTAAAAAAGAGATACTGACACACGTCCCAAACTTGTTTGCTCAAGACATAACCGTCAATATGGACATAGGCATAATAATGTGTGTATTTGATCGTTCAAGGGCAATAAGCCTAGAAATAGAACACATTCGGTATACTCGCGCGAGCGTTGACAGGCGGCAAACGCGTGCACAGAACCCGCAGCCAGTCTGACATCGGTCCGTGTGTCAGTACCAAACTGAGTTTGTGGTTTACATCGCTTTTATTAACTATTTTTAGTGCTATCAGGTAGTGTTGTAGTCAAGACCACCTAATCCGAGACCAAGTCGAGAAACAGCTCTGAAAACAGCTCTCTTGCTGTTGTGATACTGGTTAATTATATCACGTTATAAATCCAGATCTCATACAAGAAATTTTTGCAACAATATCTTGAATTTTGTGAGCATTTGTATTAATTTTTGGTGACATTTTTGATCCAATCCCTAATTAATTTCTGAATCGGCACAATAAATAAATCAAATTAGAAATTAGAAAATGAATTAGAAATTAGAAAGTTATTGATTGCATCTGAAGCAGTAAGTTTTACATCCAGTCACATTAATGATGTTAATAAATAAATCAGTCAATGCACCGGCAATTTAGTAATATCCCAGCAGTTGTGGTCTTGAAACAAAATCCCGAGTCCTCTAAGTCTGAGACCGAGACAAGACCGAGTACAAATGTGATCGAGACCGAGACAAAACCAAGACCGTCAAAAAATGGTCTAATATCTTACTGAGACCAAGACCGGTCTCGAGTACTACAACACTAGCCTACTATCAGGCATATAATACTTTTTATTTGGTCATTCATCCACCTTGCATAATCGCTTCGCCCGGTCCTTAGCACTTATGCGAGACGGCAGGTGAGAAAGATCCCCCTTCGCTTTCACGATCGCGGAACTGGAACAACTGAAGAACTATTAACTGAAGAATAAAATCTTTTTTATGTGTATATGGTACAATCCGAAAGAGACTCGCGCCAATAACACGAAAGCTGATTGGCTGCAATATAAATTGCGTGTTGGTCTCATTTGTAGTCGTAATTCAGCGAATTATATTTGGACTAGCGAAAGAAAGAACTACAACGGAATTAAAAAAACACATTCTAAAGCACTGCGGGAGCATTTCAATGAGCATTAGAAGTAGCGTTACATGGACGTAGGAAAATTAAGACCTGTTTAAAATTATTTAAGACCTAGAACTCAATACTTCAGCGAATTTAAGACTTTTTAAGGCCTAAAATTTTGATTTAGAAATTTTAGAATTTTTTAGACTTTTTAAGACCCCGCGGAAACCCTGGGGAAATCATATGGGATCACCCAAGAGTGAATCACAAAATATGAGCACCTAGTCAAGCACAGGGGCTAGACCTTGCATCAGACGCTTCCGCCATGTCTAACTGCCAAAGGGTGCTGGAGGAACTCCAACCAGGGTTTGCCAGCCGGGAAACTCACCTGGGGAACAAAAAGGTGCTCATATCTCATCCTCGGAGGGGAATGGCGCTGCAAGCGAGACACCAAGCCAGCCTCCCTGCATTACCTGTTGCCAACACACGGGAAGAAACAAGCTGTACTCTGAGAATGTAGAATCTTGCAAATGTATTAGGTGTCACCCAGCCCACAGCTCTACAAAATGTCTGCCAGCGAGGCGCCGTGCACCAACGCCCAAGAGGAGGCAACACTCCAAGTGGAGTGAGCTCTCACCCCAAGGGGGCATGGCTCACCTTGGAGCTGGTACACCAAGACGATGGCATCACTATCCAGTGAGCCAACCTCTGCTTAGAGACAGCCTTTCCCTTCTGCTGGCCTCCATAGTAGACAAAGAGCTGTTCAGAAGATATTTTTGATTATACCATCTGGATGCTCAAAATTGACCGGGTAAATGCACATTTTAAACAGCTTATTGTACGTAAATTAATCGCCCTTAACGCACACACATACAGTGCCCATCACGTGCAGATCGCGTGTACACACAACATTCAGTAGTGCAGTAATGTATTGTCAACAACACTGTTCTGTGATTTATCAATAAAATAGCTTAGAAACTGAAGTTCTAGCATATATTTCTTAGTAACTAAATCCCACAGCTTCACTATTAGTAGAGAGACCAGTGGCGGCTGGTGCTAAAAAATGTGGCCATTTGGGTTAAAGCATGAAATAAGGTACCACGAATCAGTGAATTTGAGTTTGATGTGGGTATATTGTCAGTAATAAAGTAATCATTAAAAAAAAAAAATCAGCCATTTATATTAACGCGATTCAGAGATGAAGACAATAATAATAATAATGTTGTCCACTAGAGGGAGCCACAGGATAGCAAATCTTTAAGCTCTAGCTAAACTGAGCTCAGTTTAAAAACTGTGAAAATTGAATGTATGTCCAATTGAAGAACACCATATTATTTGTCTATTTTAATATAGTAGCCTACATATGTAATAATAGCCTACTTCCACAAAGAGATACTTAAAGACTCTATTTTATTTGAAAAGAGACATGTCCATTGTCCAACTATATATCATCTACACAAGCCATTGCGCTTGGACCCCGATGATCGCTTCAAGTTAAACTGCATTGTTTCATTTACCTTCTGTGTCGTTGTCCGGTGACAGGACTTTGAAATAGCAAACAGGGAAAACAATAAAATGCATGACTTACATCGCATCCAGCTAGCCAACTCCATCCAAGCTCCATGATCCTTATCTTTTTCTTCATTTGAATGCCTTGTGAATGTTTTTTTTTTTTTTTTTTTTTGTAAAGATAAAACCGAATTTACTTTAATCTCGGAAGATATTGCGCCTACTTCAAAGTCCAATCACATGAGACCAAAATACATAAAAACAATATTAATTCGCTAAAATCAAAAGTGGGAGGGTCTGGACAATGAAACAAGCCAATTAGAGGTCAGCCTCTCAAGTCACATGCGTTTTAAAATATTACATACCTACATGGGCTGCATCCGAAAACCTAGACAGCTGACTTGTTGCCTTGCTGCCTTATCGGGCAATGACTTGTAAGGCAGCGTTTGCGCACGAGGTTCCTCACGAAACTGATTTCGGACAGACTTCTGAGGCAGCTTAACAGTTTAATGATCGACAGCAAAATAGAGTGAGCTTTTGGTGATAACTAAGCGAATATTTAATTACTACAATAGTAATTTCTCGCTAGAAATGACATAAGTGGAAAACATTGGTCAAAAACGTACATTTACAAACAAACTGACCAGCAACTGCAACTTTCAGACGCCATCTTTCTTTTTCTAGCTCAACTGTCACCGAATGGAACGCATAGGATTGTGGGATATCAAAGGCAGCGAAGGCTGCCTTCAAAACTCGATCAGATGAAGGTATCTCAGGAGACAGGAAGTGAAGCTAACATTGGATTCGGACGTGCCTTGATGCCTTCCTACCTTGAAATGTGTCCTTCAAAGGCAGCATTTTCCAGTTTTCGGACTCAGCCATAGACACCCATTTGTTCGGCACCCCGCACACACAAAACGAACGAAACACAACGTGACTACTAGTCGAATAGTATGACTAAATAGTGTTATTTCGTAATTATTTTGCAATATATATTTATATACTTATTTGAAGTAGCCGCCTTCTCTGGCTAATTTGAAGCGTTGACCAGCCGCCACTGAGAGAGACGCTGCCAGCTAGAATGAATTAATACACTATTGCTCTTTCAGTAATGCATTAACTGTATTAACTTTATTGTGCTACTTTATCTGTATCTGATTTAGAAATCTCTGTGAAATATAATGGCTCAAAGACAAAAGAACTGATAAAAATAAGCTGTTTTGTAAGAGCAATAGCCTTGTGGGCAGCGCTGTGTCATATGCCATAGCTGTGCACAAGGCAACCCGTGTTCGAATCTCAGCTCTAGGTTCAGGCTTATTTGTTCATTAATGACATCATCAGCGACTAGTCAACGTTAACTCGACTTTCATCACATAAATGTCGATTTTAAAAAATCTGAAGTCGTTCAACCCCTAAGCGTGAATGGGCAAGGGCTGGGTTTGCCTCCTCCGGGGGCAGCGCTTGCAAGTTCACCACCTGGTCCCTGAAAGGAGAGGTCGGAACTTTGGGCACGTAGCCAGGCCAGGGTCTCAGGATTACGTGAGAGTTAGCCGGCCCGAATTCCAGGCATGTTTCGCTGATCGAAAATGCCAGCAGGTTCCCGACCCTTTTGATGGAAGTGAGCGCAGTCTTAAGAGACAGGATTTTAATCTCAACTGACTGCAAAGGCTCAAAGGGATCTCTCTGAAGGGCCGTTAAGACCAGGGAGAGATCCCAAGAGAGGAGGAGGCGATTCAAACTCCTCGCGCCCTTCAGGAATCTGATGACCAGGTTGTGCTTTCCCACGGACTTACCTTCTACTGCATGTGATGTGCAGCGAGGGTGGAGGGAGACAGCTTCGCTCCAACCCTTCTTGCAGGAAAGGACTCTGATCGGGCATTTACGGGGGACGGTGAGAAGAACACCAATCAACGTACAGACTCCACTTAATATGCGGGGTCACCTCGGCCAGGGAGTAAAACAACTGGCAGTGGGACGTGTCTGGAAAGGCAAACAGGTCTACCTGTGCGGCTCCGAAGCGCCTCCAAATCAGCTGGACCGCCTGGGGGTGGAGTCTCCACTCTCCTGGGAGTGTGAGCTGTTGTGAGAGTGCACTGGCTGCACGATTGAGCTCGCCTGGAATGTGAATGGCACGAAGCGACCTGAGTCACTTTTGACTCCAGAGTAGGAGATGGCGGGCGAGTTGCAACATGCGACAGGAGCGTAGACCACCTTGACGGTTGATGTACGCAACAGTCTCAAACTTTTGCATGGTAGTGCACATTATGCTGTCATATACAGACCCTATTTGTGTACTTGTTTATATTTAAATTTAAATGTTTAAGAGTAAAGGATAATGGTTCTCAATGAGTGAGATAAACCCCGTTTCCAACGAAATTACCCGGAACAATTTGACCCAGGAACTTTTTTCACAGGAACTCTTTTTCCCCCCAGACCTGCTGCTGTCTGCGTTTCCATCGGGGTCTAAAGTACCGTGAAGATTAGTCCGGTGACATAGGACTGCACGCGACTTTCCAAAGCCCACTGGATTTTGTCCTCCACAAATAAACTTAATAAAGCCTGAACCTCGTTGTCGGTCCATCGGTCGTATTTTTTAAACTCCATTGTTGATTCGAACAGCAAACAACTCTTACTGCACGCACCGCAACAGACTTTTAGGTTAAAATAAAATGCTGCGTGAACTCAACCAATCAGCATGTTCAGCGCCCAAGTCCCACCCCTGAAAGTTTTTACCCGGAACTTTATTTAGACCCTGGTTCCTATGGTCGAAACACACTGAGTACCACCCCAAAGTCCCTAGTTCCTGGGGAAAGTTCCCGCGGTGGAAACGCGGCTAATACTGTACAACATGCTTCACATTCTCATTGGTGTGAAACTACTAGGAGGTGAATTTTACTTTTCCAACATTATACAACTGCACTTTTCCCCGCTGACAGAACATTACACATATTGCTAATAAGACCATAATATTGTATTTCTATAATTGTAAATAATTTGCTCATGTTGTCCTATAGAAATTTCTGTAAAATGTCTGTAATGACATACTGATTTCATTACAATATAATTGTTTGAAATTGTTTTAAAATACTTTGTTTAAATTACAACCAAACCTTAAAATATTAATGTCATGTAATAATTTGATTACAAAATAACACTTTTATTTTAGGTATCTTATTTTAGGTATACCATAATAGTTACCCAAAAATGTAGTCATGTAATGAGACATCTATAACATTTTTACATTTGCACAAATTATATCAACATTATATAATGAAACAAATGTTATTTTGTAACACAAGTACCAAAAATGATTGAGGAAAAAACTGTTTATTTTTAAACAAGTATATCCACAGATCTAATATTACATTTTATTTTTAAATACATTTGATAATGCATCTTTTGGCAAATTATGACATATTTCATAGTAGTCCCACATCATCATAGAGGTTGATCATTCAAAACACCATAATGTCTTTTATATTTGGCAATTCATACTCACATATACCTCATGCCATACATTTAAAATTCATGCACAGGCCTGCTGTTAGTGCTTATTTCTGTAATATTGCATTAAAGCAGTCCAATATGGACTTCGGCATTCATGGGCTGTTTGTGTGAAATCACACAATGCAAAGTACATTCGTTTTTCCTACGAAAGAAATTTAAACTAAAATGAAAATGTATTAAGCGCCTACACACAGCTCAACAAAATCGGACATGCCATAAGGCTTTTTTCAGGTGAACATCCCACTTTCATTAAATTGTGAAAAGTATGTGGATGTGTATACAGACATTCTGTGTATTGGATGAACGTGTGTTACTGTGTTGAGATAAGTGACACTATCGTGTGTATGATGCGTGATCCTCGAGGACAGCTGATCAGATCCATGCTGGGATTTTTGATCTTCTCCTCTAAGAGCTGATCCAACTCCCACCGCAGCTCTTTCACCAACTCAGCAACCTACATAAACAGTTTCAAATGAAATACTACCACAGAATACTACTACCATAGCATATTATACTAGAGTAAGTCTGTTTTACCTCATGTGACGCAGCAGCAAATTTGATCCAGCCATCGTCCAGAGAGATAATGAACTCTCCACGCTGCAGCTCCACGCTCACTTGCCCCCCACCGAACAGCACCATGGGATATACGCACACCATGCTACAGTCACGGATAAACACTCGACTGGTCTTCACTTTCTCGTGGTACACCAGGTATGGGCTGTCATAGTGGCGCACCTACAAAGAGTGAAACTTCTCAGATCTGACAGCACATGAGGGGAACTTAGGCCATGTTCAAACTGCAAACAGATTTTTTGCATATCCAGATTTTATCCAAATGGGTTTTTGAAAGTCTGGACAGGAAAAAACACAGGAAATCACATATGGAGGTGGTTTGAAATGTGATTTCAATCAGATTTTCTCAGTCTGGATGCTCTGGCCGCTCAAATCGGATTTCAAACTGTCTTTTTTGTCACTCTTAACGCGACACACAATGATAACGTCAAAACTGGTGATGGAAATGGAGGAAGTATTCATACGGTGTTCAAATGGAATGTCCAAAGATTTTCTTTTCTTTTTGATTAAATTAGCAAAACAGACAGCAACAGTTTATTAGGCTGCTGTCCCTTTAAGACCAAATGCACAGATCTAACATAGTTACACATCTGCTTTGTTCCCAACTGTTTATGTTTGTGTAGGACATAACAGACTGTGTTTATGTGAATACTTCACATGATGTGCATTTTTACATAATCGTATGTGTAATGACCATTCAAGCGCAATAAGCTGTGAAAGACAATTGAATTCGGGATCGCATTCATCTGAGAGGTGGCATCTGTGCTTATGCTTCGGCTCTGTGTCCGTCAACGAGAGCACCGCATTGAGTTCTTTTTCATGACTTATATAGTGATTAATAACACTCTACGCGTCAATAACTTTAAGTAGTACTGTGAAGCTAGACATGTAACACTTTAGAAAATACATTTTTGACATTTGTGAATCAGTGCAAATCGGCAGAAAATAGAATCGTGATTCATGTGTGAATAGATTTTACCCCCACCCCTGCTGGACACATAAATCTTATTTGATCACTTGCGATTAAGAGTGCGGACAGTCTGCCTAAAAAATATATATAAACCGAACAGGCATAATATGACCACTGACAGGTGAAGTGGATAACACTGATTATCTCTTCATCACGGCACCTGTTAGTGGGTGGGATATATTAGGCAGCAAGTGAACAGTTCATCCTCAAAGTTGATGTGTTAGAAGCAGGAAAAATGGGCAAGCATAAGGATTTGAGCGAGTTTGACAAGGGCCAAATTGTGATGGATAGACGACTGGGTCAGAGCATCTCCAAAACTGCAGCTCTTGTGGGGTTTTCCCGGTCTGCAGTGGTCAGTATCTATCAAAAGTGGTCCAAGTAAGGAACAGTGGTGAACCGGCGAAAGGGTCATGGGCAGCCAAGGCTCATTGATGCACGTGGGGAGCGAAAGCTGGCCCGTGTGGTCCAATCAAACAGACGAGCTACTGTAGCTCAAATTGCTCAAGAAGTTAATGCTGATTCTGATAGAAAGGTGTCAGAATACACAGTGCATCGCAGTTTGTTGCGTATGGGGCTGCATAGCCGCAGACCAGTCAGGGTGCCCATGCTGACCACTGTCCACCGTCGAAAGTGCCAACAGTCGGCACGTGAGCATCAGAACTGGACCACAGAGCAATGGAAGAACATGGCCTGGTCTGATGAATCACGTTTTCTTTTACATCACGTGGATGGCCGGGTGCGTCGCTTACCTGGGGAACACATCGGCAGAGGCAGTGTGATGCTTTGGGCAATGTTCTGCTGGGAAACCTTGGGTCCTGCCGTCCATGTGGATGTTACTTTGACACGTACCACCTACCCAAGCATTGTTGCAGACCATGTACACCTTTTCATGGAAACAGTATTCCCTGGTGTCTGTGACCTCTTTCAGCAGGATAATGCGCCCTGCCACAAAGCAAAAATGGTTCAGGAATGGTTTGAGGAGCACAACAATGAGTTTGAGGTGTTGACTTGGCCTCCAAATTCCCCAGATCTCAATCCAATCGAGCATCTGTGGGATGTGCTGAACAAACAAGTCTGATTCATGGAGACCATCATAATCATACAATATTTTTCTCTGCCTCTAAAACAAACTTACTATTGCAGCCTAACAGTGCTCACTTTTCACAATTCAATCAAGTCCTGATGGACAAACTCTTGCCCTAAATATTCATTTTCATTAGTAAATACATAATTTTAAATGGTGAGTTGATAGCGAATGTAGTTTATGTGTGATAGTTACAGAGAAGTTGACAGATGAAGGGTGTATGTGGACGGCTCCATCACTCTTGGTCAGGAAGCGCAGTTCTTCTGCTTTGGGTTGCATCTTCATAGCCCCTTTACTAGTGATCTTATACTTGCCCTGAGGAGATCTCACCTAAACAAAACACAACACGCTTTACACACATTCACGCTAAAAATTTTATACAACAGTTTAAGCAAATTTTGTGACACTGACCTGGACTACATTAGGGTAGAGGGCGGCACACAACATGGCAGACATCAGCTTTGTGTTATCAGAGTTCAGGTTGGCCTGTGAGGGACAGAAAACCAGTTTGTTAAAGGAACAGGTCACATGCTGTGGGTACTTTACAACTGAGTTCATAAATAATTTCTGCTACTTAACATACATGTTTTTATCAAAAACAAGACAACTGGGTTTGCTATATGGTATAAGCACATAGCCACTGGTGCTCATTATATGAGAGGTAAATAACAGATTATAACAGCAAAATAACATAAATAACAGCAAAATATCACAGGCACTCATATGGTTAAGCATAAAAGGCCTTTAATAAATTAGGCTAAATCATTAAAAAAAATGAAAAAGTTCTATCTTGATCAATGCACAACTGATTGTAAATAGTAAAAAGAATGCTTTTGTGGACAATGGATGTGTATCCTGAAGAAAGCTGTGTTAAGCCAAAACGCTTTTTAAATCATACATTTTAACGATTTAGCCCAATTTACTTAAGGCCTTTTATGCTTAACCACGTGTGCCTTGGAATATTTAGCAATTTCATGTTTTTATCATTTTTACCTGGGATGCACCGAAATTTCGGCTACCGAACATTTTCAGTCGAAACAGCTGGTTTTGAGGGCCGAAATCACTGACCGAAACAAAGTTTAATTAGCGCTTCTCCGATGGCATGTTTTGACTGTGTTCAGTGACAATTTTGTGCACACAAGGTGAATAAGCTACAACAGTTAAACATGTCAGCTGTGTGGACACTAGCTCTGGATTTCCAATATTAATTTCTCGATTTTAATCGGTAATGATGCCATTTTCGGCTGTCACTGTCTATTTACACTAAGTGCAAATAACGCGCCTTGTTGGTAAGCAATATTTACACTAGCTCCGCCCAACAATGCCTGGTTGGGCCACACAAGATTAAAAAAGACACACTTATTGTAACGCCTGCAGTGGTGTATTCAGTAGAGCGTAAGGTTCATTAAACTAGGTTCTGACGCGATCAACCCGGGTTCGAATCCGCTTTTTGCCGAGCTCGCTCTTCTCCCTTTTCTCATCACATATCACATCGGAAAGGCAATACTTTCAATAAAAATTAAGAAAATGTCCTAAAAGTGGAAATAAAGTGCCTAATGACTGTTTAATAATAATAATAATAATAATAATAATAATAATAATAATAATAATAATTAATTTTAGATTTTATAATAATTGTTTTCTTAAATCTAATATCTTTTAGTCTGGGCTGTTTTTGCCATTGAATAAAAAAAAAAAAAAAAAAACAACTGCGACATTTTAAAATCACACAGTTCAGGTTTTTTTCTTGCAATTGCATGATATAAACTCACAATTCTGATTTTATAACACACAATTGCGAGTTATAGTTGTAATTCTGGGAAAAGTCTTTTATGAGATATAAATTCAAATTTGCGAGCTATAAAGTCCAATTCTGAGGGAAAAAAATATTTTTTCTCAGAATTGCAAGTTTATAACTTGCAATTCTGTTTTATAAAGTCAGAATTGTGAGATATAAACTGACAATTCTGAGAAAAAAAAGTCAGAATTGCAATTTTTAACCAACAAACTGGAGTAGAAACTAAAAGTTGATATAAAAACTGCCTTATTTTCAATTTAAATGTTTGTATAAATCAGTTTTAGCTATTTGAGTGTTAATTGTTAAATAGGTTTGATTAATTAATTGATTATTCATGTATTGTTTATTTTTGGTTTCGGTTTTCGGCAAAGTGCACCTAAAATGGGTAGAGACTGAAGTGGAAAGAATTCTTTAATGAACAGTTTGAAGAACAGCATTTATTTGAAATACAATTTTTTTTAACATTATATATGTTATACATTATAATATTATAAATTATTTTATTTTATTTTGATTAATTTAATCTGTCCTTGCTGAATAAAAAAAATACTGCCTCCAGTAGTGTAATAATATAATCATATTATTCTGAATATTTCTTAATTAAAACAGTTATGTAGATTTGCATAAGCACAACAGCATAATACAAACAAAAGTACAACGTTTATGATCTTTAAGTTGTTACACATTACATCACCGTTCAAACAGTCAACAATCTCACATATTATGATATTTATGATATTATATTATTACTCACTACATCTAAAACCAGCTGTCTCAAACTGGTAATAATTTATTTATTAAATTATTATCAGTTTGAGACAGCTGGTTTTAGATGTAGTAAATTAAATAAATTAAAATGAATATTTAATTAAAGAAAAACAAAAATTTTTACATTAATTTTACAATTAAAAATCCCCTTTATAAAGCCATGTCCCTAGTACTTGTCAACACTATCAGATATTTATGAAAATATCCAGAAGATCTTCTTTCCATATTTCTATTATCTTAGTGCATAAACTGTAGTTCGTTTAGCCCCAGCCAGCACTCAAGTATCACTGTTACCTCATAGCCTGTGGCCTCCAGCACCCCGTCACCTCCTTTTGAGCTCATTTTTTCAATGACCCTAGCTTTCAGTCCATCCTTCACAAAGCCAATGTCAGACAGGAGCTCTGCAAACTGCCTTTTAAGACTTGCTATCTCCTGAGAGAACACACACAAAACAGAAATGTTCTCCAAGTGTCCCAAAATTACTGACATCTTCGCTGAGCTGATCAGAGAGCAGTCTCACCTGTAAGCCCCGGATCGAGAGGAAGTTCTCTCTGCAGTACTGATAGCCAGACTTAAAGCCGCTCTGTGCTGCGTTACACCAACCCTGAACACAACATGAGTCTTCGTGATTATATCAAACAGCACATTTCATGAACATGAACTATAAATGTACATGTATTGAATAATGAACTAGGCCCAGATCTTCATCAGTACTTTTCAGAATTGCATAAATAAAGGCATTCTGACTGATATGATAATCAAGGTTACATTGTACTTACTCAAATAAGTACTGAGTAATATTCATTAACTACATGTACTTACTATAGAGATACGGTTAGGTTTAGGGTTAGTTACTTGTAATTATGTATAATTTACTCTTATTACTATAGTGAGTACATATAGTAACGTGTAATTACGTCAATAAAGTGTTACCAAAATCTAATACTGTAAAAACATTGTAAAAATAGAAAACAATTTTTTTAAATTGTAAATATATTTTTTATGTTAATATATTTTTAAAATGTAATTTATTTCTCCATTAGTCCAGTCTTCAGTGTCACATGATCCTTCAGAAATTATTCTAATATGGTGCTCAAGGAAACATTTCTCATTATCAATATCTCATTATTTCTCATTATCTTGAAAACAGTACTGCTTAATATTACTTTTTTTTTTTCTTTTTTTTTTTTACTTTTTTATTCGATGAATATAATTAGAGAGTTAAACTGTGTCAGAACAAATTAATCTTGATAATGTCAGATAACTTTGATAGAAAGGTATGTAATGGATTACGATCAACCAATCATCTGTCAGCTGTTAAAATTAAGTACACAATTAGATAATACCAGTTTAGATCAACCAATTACCAAGCAATGCTTTATTTTGTTCAGTCTGTGATGTAAAAGGTCGCATTAGCAAATTAAATAAAAAACACTTAAGCAAAACATGGTCAGGTCAAAGTGTCTGAATAATTTTGGTCCCAAATTTTTATCAATTTTACTGGTAGTCCACTCTATGAAGAATTTTTGGGTATAATATGTCACAGTTTATTTTGCTATCCTCACTTACATACATGAACTATAGTGTCCTGCACCCACTAGTAAAAAATTATATCTGGTGTGTGAATAATTTTTGGTTTGACTGTATATGTATACATGTAAGGGATAATCCATGGCTAGCTGTGCATTAAGCGATTTTAATGCACGACATGGAGGCAAAGAACAGCCCAACGCCTGCTAGCATACCATGGTAATTTGCCAGCATTGGCAACTTAAAGCTGTTATTGATGTTTACAGCGCAATATTTGACCGGAAGGGTAAAATTGAAGGTTATATTCGTTATTTTCGTCTTTACATTGTGGCTTCTGCGTGCTTTGAATCAGCACTAAAAATCACAGCGATAAAGTAGTGCGTAACATTTATTTGAATGAATGATTTATAGCATTTATTTGAATTCATTATTGCGAGAGAGAGAGACATTTGTAAACATTTTTATTTTTATGTTTATTTTCATCTGTATTCCATGTTATATTTTATTCTATATATTTTTTTCTTCATTATTATTATTATTATTTTATTTATTTATTTATTTTTATTATATAGTGTTATTAATGTTTTGGCAATGTAAAGATTTATTTCACCATGCCAATAAGCAGAACAAGAAGCAGAAGTCTACGGATGTATTTAAATAAGGCCAAATATAATTCTGTAAAATCAAATATTTTTTAAAGAAAAAACAAAATCAAATGGTAATGGATGTTTTTATAATAATGAATTGAGTATCTCTATTCATTAATTTAATCAGAGCCTGTACTGACCTTGTACGCCTGCAGCAAAGCTAGATGGTCACTGTTCGCCAAAGAGAAACCCAGCTTCTTCTCATTAGCTTCTTCTCGTTTATCCCAGGGAGACACCTGTGAGTGTGGCCATCAAGAGAGCATGGATCTCAGTTAACAAAGTACTGCATTGGAGTGTCATCATCTACTACATATGTCTAGTGACTTACGAATGGACTCTTGAAGGCCAGGCTGGCGGCGATGGTGAGAGCAGGGTCCAGGCAGCGGAAGATGGCTCCCAGCAACATGAGTTTACCAATGCGGACGTCCACAGGCAGACAAGCCAAATGCCAGCCCAGTGGAGTAAGAGACTCTTCAACCGTCAGGGCGCCCAGGGCACACAGGCGCTGTTTAGCAGCCTCCAGACTGCCTTCTGTGGGAGGCTCAATCAGCTGGGAGAAAACTGAGTCCAGAGGACGCTCCGCAAACACATCCAGCACCTTAACCCTGAGAGAGAAGAGCAGAAACAGGGTCAAGTTTAAACTATTAGGGTGTGTTCACACTTGTAGTTCGGTTCGCTTGGTCCGGACCAGGCAGAGGGATATGTTCACAACCTGATTGGTCGGCTTTTATTACGTGTATTTCGTGAAGGAACTTGTTGAACATCCAAAACAATACTGTGTGATGGGCTGAATGCACTCGTTGTATGTGCGTAGCCTACATATGATAGTATTTCTACCAGCTTCTACTAACTCGTGAAGAGCTTATAAAATGTGTAAAGGAGTCAAAACAGCGGCAGGAATCCCCTCGTCACACACACAAATGAAGATCTGCTGAGAGGAGATGCGGTTCTGATGCCTGTACTGAACTGTGATGGGCAAACTATGACGAGAAAAAACAGGTATGCTTCAGCATTCTGTCGTTTTTAGGGTTGAATCTTGCGACAACATGTCCCGTTTTTGGTTCGTTTCCATGTCTTTGGTCCGTGTTGCATTCATTTTTAATGTGAACTGCACCAAAGTTCTTTTGGAAGCGGACCATGACCCATCTTTTCAGCAGTCTGGTCCGCTTGTTTGGTGTGCATCAGGGTTTGGATGGCAGCGTTCACACTTATTCAAATGAACCGCACTAACAGCGCAATCACACCAGGGTTCCTTTTAATCTAACCAAACAAGCCAAGTGTGAACACACCCTTAAAGGGATAGTTCACCAAAAAATTAAATTCTGCCATGTTACTCATGTTGCTCATGTAATCCCAAAAAAGACTTCCATTCATCTTTGAATCACAAATGAAAATATTTTTAATGAAATCTGAGTGATTTCTGGCTCGCAGTCTCCGCTCTAGTTCGTCCCAAATGTGTTCTATCGGGTTGAGGTCAGGACTCTGTGCAGGTCAGTCAAGTTTCACACCAAACTCACTCATCCATGTCTTTATGGACCTTGCTTTGTGCACTGGTGCGCAGTCATGTTGGAACAGGAAGGGGCCATCCCCAAACTGTTCCCACAAAGTTGGGAGCATGAAATTGTCCAAAATGTCTTGGTATGCTGAAGCATTAAGAGTTCCTTTCACTGGAACTAAGGGGCCAAGCCCAGCCCCTGAAAAACAACCCCACACCATAATCCCCCCTCCACCAAACTTTACACTTGGCACAATGCAGTCAGGCAAGTACTGTTCTCCTGGCAACAGCCAAACCCAGACTCGTCCATCGGATTGTCAGACAGAGAAGCGTGATTCGTCACTCCAGAGAACACGTCTCCACTGCTCTAGAGTCCAGTGGCGGCATGCTTTACACCACTGCATCCGACGCTTTGCATTGCACTTGGTGGTGTAAGGCCTGGATGCAGCTGCTCGGCCATGGAAACCCATTCCATGAAGCGCTCTACACACTGCTCTTGAGCTAATCTGAAGGCCACACGAAGTTTGGAGGTCTGTAGCTACTGACTCTGCAGAAAGTTGTCGACTTCTGTGTACTGTGCGCCTCAGCATATGCAATATAGTGTATAAACATTGATCAGCGAACATACAGAGCACTCAAAATGGTAAAGGAAAGCTCAACCGTACTTGCTTGATGCGCTGGTTCTTGCGGAAACTCAAATGTGCTTGCGCGACGTGCCAATAAACCTCATTGGTTCTTGACCTTCCATTTGCCAACATTCGCTGATCAATGTTTATGTAAATAATAAATTAAATTGTTCATATAAAGCGATCATATCTCTTTAGAAGACTTGAAATCCTTATGAATCGAGCTATTTATTTTACAATCTCTTTATAAATGTTTTGAAACGTCATAGTTTTGGGTGAACAGACTTTTAATGGATGGACAATACCTGCCGGTATTGAGAATCGCACCCACAACCTTCCAGTTACAAGTCTGACTCTCTAACCATTAGGCCACTATGCCCAATATGAAGATTGTTACCTTAGACAGAGCTGCTCCAGAGGAACTCTCTGGATCTCAGGCAGTTGCTGTTGGCTCAGGTGGTGTGCGAAGCGATGGCCCGTAAACAGATGGAAGCAGACGCCTGACGCCACACGACCGGCGCGGCCTTTTCTCTGCAGAGCGTTGGCACGAGACTCCCACACATCCTCTAGACTCTCCATACTGCGACTGGCATCGTACCTAACACACACAAATGTATGATAATGCATCCAAATCCACAAAGAACATTCAATGTTATCCAGGAAAAATAAACATCTATTTTTTGACAGGGTTTAACAAATACAAGCTTCAGCACCAATATGCATTTAACAGTGAGTCAAACCTCTTCTCCTTCATCCGGCCAGAGTCTATGACATACACCACATCATCAATGGTGACAGAAGTTTCAGCAATGTTGGTGGAGATGATGATTTTGGTCACACCCGCAGGTGGGCGGGTAAAGACCGCCTGTTGCTCCTCATTGGACAGAGACGAGTGTAGAGGATACACTGCACACCTGAAAATTTTACATACAAACAACTAAATATCATCATCACGCTTTTTACAGGTGAATCTGACAAAAACATGTCCAAGTCACATCTCAGCCCAAGAACTGTTGGTCACACTTTACATTAGGGTCCAATTGTCACTATTAACCAAGGCCGTAACCATGTCTTGAACATTGGGGGGGACCAATTTTTTATTTTTTTTTATGAAGCATAAAGAAACAGAACAGTGAACGAAATTCTAGGTCTAATTCTGGTTAGGAAATAATCCTTTTGGGACTATTTGCAAACAATATTTGCATTAATTTGCGTCAAATATATTTTTAGTCCCGAGATTCTTCGCATTAGTGAATAAATACATAGAGCCGCTACTAACATTCGAATTCCCTACTGGTCGTGGTATCATTTTTGTAAACCGTATTAAAGGTTCCGGGTTCTAATCCGCCCTCATATCGTTTTTTTTTTTTTCTTCTTCATTAAAATCAAACATGTTCATTAATGATTGTATATTAAGAGCAGGGACATGTTTTTGTGCATTTTGTTTTGTGATTTCACCGGAGAGAATAGAGTCTCTTTCCGCAACGGCATTAAGCGATAGATTGACGTGCTTGTCTGTGTGTGAAGACTGTGCACGAGCCAAAAGAGAACGTAAACCCCGCCTACTTTGATTTGATTGGCCATCTCAATCATTTTGACATTGACGAGCGCTTTTAGACCACTGAGGCAAAGCAGACTAAAAATGTAACTTTTAAACCTTTTTGTCATCCTAACATACAGAGCGCTGCATAATGAAGTGCAGCAGAGCAGTGCAAAAATTTAAAATATTGGGGGGGACAATTTGGCCATTTCTAATTACTGGGGGGGACTTGTCCCCCTCAATGTCTATGGTGGTTATGACCCTGCTATTAAACTCCTAATTACTGCTTATTAATAGTTAGTAAGGTAGTTGTTAAGTTTAGGTATTGGATAGGATTAAGGATGTAGAATATGGTCATGCAGAATAAAGCTTGGTTTATACTTGCCGCGTCTGCACCAGCACGAAGGTGCTCGCAGCAAAAATTACGTCATCGCGGAGTGGACGGTAGTGCGCGTTGAGTGCGCGAGACCACATTTCGCGTGGCGGTGTGCAGTGCATTTTTTGTAACTTTCCGCGCGGCACCGCATCCGAAGATGCACGAGTACGAGGCGAATCTAGCCGAGCATGATGTCTCATCACACCGGCCCCCAGTTTGCATGTACAAATTAGTTGCTTATATGTACAAAATGAGCCTACAAAAGCAGAAATAAGTCCTTTTATTGAAAATAAATATCCATGTTTAATAAAAAAAAATTTCATGAAACTAAATGAAAATGTTTAGTGAAATTAGGAAATATTTAAGAGATCGTTAATTTAGTTGTATACATGTATACATGTGTACATACGTTTTGTTCTAATGTCACAAGTAACAATATCAAGGTTTACTGAGTTTTACACGATTCTTTTGTAATGTGGTTTTTGGTGAAGTTTACTAAAATAAATATCGTCACCTGTGTACATTACTTCTCACCGCTGTTGCCTGAGTCAATATGGAAAAGGAAGAAATATTTATTTATTTTTTTTTTTTTTTCCCTTCTTATCGTTGTTGTTGTATCTTTTGTTTTTGTTTGAATTGTTAATCTGTTTGAGAATTTGTGATATCTGTCCTGTGAAGCATCTTCTGTTTCAATAAAAAAAAAAAAAAAAAAAATGTTTCCTGATGGTTTATAGAACAATTACTCCGAGTCGCCCTCAGTTGTTTCAAAGAAAAGTACAACGTCGAGCACTTCAAGTATAAACGCCTCGTCCGTTTGGGGAGGAGCACGCGCAGTCAGCAGAGGCTCGCGCTGCGAAGCCAGGCAAAAGTATAAACAAGGCTTAAGGCATTAATATGTGCTTTATAAGTACTAATAAACAGACAATATCCTAGTAATATGCACGCTAATAAACAACAACTAAGTGAGAATTAGACCCTAAACTAAAGTGTTACAAAACGGTTTATTTGTTATTTTTTTTATTTTATAATATACACTATTGTTCAAAAGTTTGGGGTTGGTTACAATTTTGTTCACCAAGGCTGCATTTATTTGATCAAAAATACAGTAAAAACAGTAATATTGTAAAATAGTATTACAATTCAAAGTAACTAATTTAAATGTACAGTAATTTATTCCTGTGAGGGCAAAGCTGAATCTTCAGCATCATTACTTCTGTCACATGATCCTTAAGAAATTATTTTAATATGCTGATTTGATGCTCAAGAAACATTTATTATTATTGTTGTAAAAAAAAAAAAAAAAAAAAACAGTTGGAAACCGTGATCTTTTTTTAACACGATTATACAGGATTCTTTGGTGAATAGAAAGTTAAAAAGAACAGCATTTCCGTGAAATAGAAATCTTTTGAAACATTTATTTACTGTCAATTTTGACAAATTTAATGCATCCTTGCTTAATAAAAGTATTAATTTATTTCCAAAAAAAACCTTATTTACTCCAAACTTCCGAATGTTAGTGTAAAATATTAATATGATATAGTAATTATGTTAATAATAATTTATGTTTTCCCATTATTCTCAATGGTTATTCTCCCTAAACTCTTTTATTTACCAGTTAATTAGCATAAATTACAGATACAGTAGTACAAATACATAGTCATTACATAACAGTAAGGGTCAGATGAGTTCTTAATTAAAATAAAAATTATGTCACGGTGCACAAACATATTTTTCTTTGATTTCAGATTAAATATGTTCTTTATAAATTCACTCATAAAGACTACTTTTAAAAAAACAGCTTGTTTACATGAACGACAAAAACATGTACCTGTTTGTTCGTCTATTATTGAACATCCTATTAGACTGCAGCTGTTCATATAATTGCTTTATTTCAGCCAGTCCTGGAAGGAAGACCAAAACAGCCCCTGTGCATTCACACACAAAAACAGTCAGTCAATTACTGTGACTTCTTTAACCTTGATAAAGAAGCTGTAATTATTTTAAACTGGCATGTAGTGCAGGGGTTTATTGTGCTCTTTACCTGGTGGGTAGCTGTGGTCTCCATCAACAATCCACTCCAACAGACTCTCCACTAGGTCCATGTTGATTTTGTCAAGATCCATAGCAGCCAACGTTTTCACTACAGACTTTGAGTAATCTTAACAAGAGAAGCACAAGGATTTCACTCACAAGAGTTCAGTGTGTTATATCAGATTACACAGAGATCTAATATAAAGAATACATTTAACAAGCAGGTTGAACTTTTTACAATCGCTAAAGGCAGAAATGTATGGAAACTTGTTTCCGCAACAGAATAAAACATTTTAAAAAAGATAATTGCGACTATTTCTCACAATTGTGAGTTTACATCAGTTATAATGTCAGAACTGCGTGTTATAAAGTCAGAATTGTGAGATATAAACTCGCAATTGAGAAAAAAAGTCAGAATTGTGTGCTATAAAGTCAGAATTGCGTGTTATAAAGTCAGAATTGTGAGATATAAACTCGCAATTGAGAAAAAGTCAGAATTGCGTGATATAAAGTCAGAATTGCGTGTTATAAAGTCAGAATTGCGTGATATAAACCCACAATTGAGAGAAAAAAGTCAGAATTGCGAGATATACTGTAAACTCGCAATTGCGACTTTATAATCATGCAATTCCGAGAAAAAAAAGTCAGAATTGTGAGATAAAAAGTCGTGATTACCAGGCGGAAACAAGCTTTCATAGAAAAGAGCTTAACCCTCACATTTGGACCCAGAAAGGATTTTCTTTTTCCTGAAAATGCTAGTTAATGTTATCACATTGGAATACAATTTACTGACTTTGCTCACACAGGGTATAGCTTCCCAAAACTTTTTTTTTTATTCCACCTCGTTACACTTGACTTTACTGTCCTATAAAAAATTGCATACCCACTTTATATTAGGTGGCCTTAACTACTGTGTACTAACATTTAAATTAATCTTTTGATACAATGCACTTATTGTGTACATACATGTTTTACATTGTACTTACATTTTAAAAATTACCTGCATGTAATTACATCTGTAATTAATTTCTGTAGTTACATTTATAATTACACTGTTGACACTTCCCTTACACCTAACCCTACCCTTAAACTTACCCATACCACCACACCTGTCCCTAACTTTACCCGTATCCCACCTCAATATCAGCAAAAGTGTTTTGCAATACAATATGAACACAATAAGGACACTGTACTTATTTTTTGATGTAAATACATAGTAGTTAAGGCCACCTAATATAAAGTGGGACCAAAATTGCTTATAAATCTCTCGTTATGCAATAATGTTGCCAAATATATTGGATTCAATTTGTATTTATTTTTGGAATTGATTGATCTGAGGTTATGCATCAAAAAAAAAAAAAACTTCTATACAGTGGGGAGAACAAGTATTTGATACACTGCCTATTTTGCAGGTTTTCCTACTTACAAAGCATGTAGAGGTCTGTAATTTTTATCATAGGTACACTTCAACTGTGAGAGACGGAATCTAAAACAAAAATCCAGAAAATCACATTGTATGATTTTTAAATAATTAATTTGCATTTTATTGCATGACATAAGTATTTGATCACCTACCAACCAGTAAGAATTCCGGCTCTCACAGACCTGTTAGTTTTTCTTAAAGAAGCCCTCCTGTTCTCCACTCATTACCTGTATTAACTACACCTGTTTGAACTTGTTACCTGTATAAAAGACACCTGTCCACACACTCAATCAAACAGACTCCAACCTCTCCACAATGGCCAAGACCAGAGAGCTGTGTAAGCACATCAGGGATACAATTGTAGACCTGCACAAGGCTGGGATGGGCTACAGGACAATAGGCAAGCAGCTTGGTGAGAAGGCAACAACTGTTGGCGCAATTATTAGAAAATGGAAGAAGTTCAAGATGACGCTCAATCTCCCTCGGTCTGGGGCACCATGCAATATCTCACCTCATGGGGCATCAATGATCATGAGGAAGGTAAGGGATCAGCCCAGAACTACACGGCAGGACCTGGTCAATGACCTGAAGAGAGCTGGGACCACAGTCTCAAAGAAAACCATTAGTAACACACTACACCGTCATGGATTAAAATCCTGCAGCGCACACAAGGTCCCCCTGCTCAAGTCAGCTCATGTCCAGGCCCGTCTAAAGTTTGCCAATGACCAGCTGGATGATCCAGAGGAGGAATGGGAGAAGGTCATGTGGTCTAACGAGACAAAAATAGAGCTTTTTGGTCTAAACTCCACTCGCCGTGTTTGGAAGAAGAAGAAGGATGAGTACAACCCCAAGAACACCATCCCAACCGTGAAGCATGGAGGTGGAAACATCATTCTTTGGGGATGCTTTTCTGCAAAGGGGACAGGACGACTGCACCGTATTGAGGGGAGGATGGATGGGGCCATGTATCGCCAGATCTTGGCCAACAACCTCCTTCCCTCAGTAAGAGCATTTAAGATGGGTCGTGGCTGGGTCTTCCAGCATGACAACGACCTGAAACACACAGCCAGGTCAACTAAGGAGTGGCTCCGTAAGAAGCATCTCAAGGTCCTGGAGTGGCCTAGCCAGTCTCCAGACCTGAACCCAATAGAAAATCTTTGGAGGGAGCTGAAAGTCCGTATTGCCCAGCGACAGCCCCGAAACCTGAAGGATCTGGAGAAGGTCTGTATGGAGGAGTGGGCCAAAATCCCTGCTGCAGTGTGTGCAAACCTGGTCAAGAACTACAGGAAACGTATGATCTCTGTAATTGCAAACAAAGGTTTCTGTACCAAATATTAAGCTCTGCTTTTCTGATGTATCAAATACTTATGTCATGCAATAAAATGCAAATTAATTACTTAAAAATCATACAGTGTGATTTTCTGGATTTTTGTTTTAGATTCCGTCTCTCACAGTTGAAGTGTACCTATGATAAAAATTACAGACTTCTACATGCTTTGTAAGTGGGCAAACCTGCAAAATAGGCAGTGTATCAAATACTTGTTCTCCCCACTGTATATTGCAACATTTAGTTGATATTAAAAGCCAGTGAAAAGAAGTGAGTTTTTAATAATGACTTGAAGACTGGTAAGGATGAAGTGGATCAAATTTGAAGTGGCAGGCTGTTCCACCATGTCCCCTTTGCTTTAATCTGTACCTACAGTAGGAACAGATGAAAGTCTTTGTGTCCCTGATCTGAGAGCTCTAGAAGGATTATGTAAAACTAAAAGATCAGAGAGATAGCCAGAGCCAGTGAAGTAATGCTAAAATTGGAATAATATGTCATGTTTGTGGAGACCTTTTAATAATCTCGCTACAGCATTTTGGACTGTCTGGAGTTGTGCCACGGTAGTGGAGTTTATACCATAATACAAAGAGTTATAATAGTCTAAACGAGATGATAAAAACATGAATCACCCATTCAAATGCTTGAGGAGGAAGGAAAGGCTTAACTTTGGTCAGCAGACAGAGCTTGCTTATCAAGTTTCAAATCACTGTCTAGCAGTACACCCAGATTCTTGACAAGTGTTAACTGAAGATGTGAGGTTATGTAATTGTGGATAAATCATCAATCTACCATCAGGAGGACCCAAAAAGATGATCTTGGTTTTATTTTAAGTTAAGTTCAGAAAGTTGGCAGATGTCCACGTTTTAATGTCCACGTTTTAATGTCCTCTAAACAAGCCAACAAAGGCTCCAATGAATTATTACCAGAGCGTTTGAGGGGGGAAATAAATCTGGGTGTCACCTGGATAACAATAAAAGTAAATTTAAAATTTCCTAAAAATGAACCCAATGAGAGCATTTATAAAAATAAAAAAAAACCTGAGGAACCCCCCAATGGAGATGAGCAGCAGATGGCATAGATGAGCCAAAATGTACAAAAAAATGTACGGTCCTTCATATAGGAGCTGAACCGATTTAAGATAATTCCTTTCAATCCCACACCATGGTCTGGAGACAATGATATCATGGTCTCAATCAAAGCTAAGATCTAAGAACATTAATATAACATTGTCTCCAACATCAGTTGTCAAATAGATATCACTGATGACCTTCTATAAAGCAGAATCTGCACTATGAAGGGCTCTGAATAAAACTGAGATTTAGATAAGAGTGAAGTTGAAGTGAAACTACTTTTTCAAGAACTTTTGGGATAAAGGGTAGATTGGAAATAGGCCTGTAATTTTCAAGTAGAATCAAGATTTGGTTTCTTAAGAGAAGGAACCACTAGAGCATGTTTAAGATCTGCTGGAAAAGTCCCCATACTATGTGATTTATTTACAATGGAAAGAAGGCTTTGCCCTAAAGTGTCAAAAATTTGCATTATTGTACATGGTGAGAATATCAAATGAAAAAAAATGTAGGCTTAATTTGGGCAATGATTTCACATAAGAAAGAAATAGAGATGGATTCAAATACATGCCAAACAGATAAGCAAGGAGAAGGTGCAGGCTGGATATAGACAGTTTGTATGGTCTGTGACCTCTGATTAGAAATCTTATTTTGAAGAAATCTGAGAAAGTCCTGAATTATGATGGTAAAGGGCACAGGGTAAGCTTTAGAAGAGAGGTTTAAAGCAGAGTAAATATTAGGAAAAAGGAAACTTAGGCTTATGTCTATATTTATGAAGATATATGTATAGAACTAAAGAGTAAAATGTTCATCAAATCTAAATTTGATGGAGGGCTCTCTAATAGTTCAACAGCACTAATATCTTTATACATCTGAGAAAACTTAGAGATAGAAGTAGAATTGCTGTGCTGTGTAGTGGTTTAAACTAAGAAACCAGGGGAACAGAAAAAAACAAACAAATGGCTTATGGTCAGAGAGTTCAAGTTCACAAATTGTTGTATCAGAGACAGATATCCCATGCATTAAAACCTGTGTCGGAGAAAGTTATTTTTAAAAGTAATACGTTACAATACTGTGTTACTCCCTAAAAAAAGTAACTAATTTTGTTACTTAGTTACTTTTTCACCTGGGCTAGGCTTGCTTGTTTGTTTTTTAATGAATAAGCCTCAGGTTGAAGGAAATGCAAATTCACGTCTGTACAGTTTAGGGCACAACTCAAACAAACCTTTCAGCTGTTCTGCCATTCTGGATTGCAGAAGAATAGGACACAGGAGAAGAAAGTTCAAGACTCTTCAGCAATTAAAAAAAAAATTAAATGTGATGCTTATTGGTATGGTTGAATTGGACCATCGCAGGTCAGCAGCAAAGACATTGGTTAAAGTATATTTGTGTTATTTAACTATATTGTGGAATATTCTGAGTTTGCATTTCACTGTTCATTTTGAGGAATACTGAATCTGTTTTGTGCAAGTGAGATGAGCAAATGCCTGCTCACCTTTAGTCTAGAACTACAATATCCATCATCTTTACACAGCACACTCAACGTCTCTGCACTTACTCCCAATTTCTCTCAACATGAGAGAGGTGTCAGTCAATAAATGGCAAAACAAAGTAACTTTGTAGCAAATGTGTAAATTAAAATCACCAAGAATTATCTATCGTAATTTGTAATGTCCACTTAAAATTTAGGCAAACTCATCAATAAACTCCTTTGTAGATTTAGGAGGGCGATAAATTAGTGCCACCACAGCTGAATTATCTGCATTTATTTGACATAGTTGTAGGTCAAAACTAATGAGAGATTTACAAGCAATTGGAAACACCAACTAAGGTAAAGAATTTTCACAGCACAAGGGTTAAAAAAAAAAGTAAAAAACAAATAACAGAATTCTAGTGTTCTTACTGGAATATCGGACAGTGAGTTCCTGTTGACTGAGCTGCTGATCAGGGATGGAGTCTTTAATTGAGTCCTTTTTCATTAAGGAGGTATAGGACCAGCCATCATCATCAAAGTCTTCAACAGGAGCCCGGCCCTTCCCAGTGGCGCCACCCTGACCGGGGGGACGATTCTGCTTTGTGGAGCGTCGGTATGGACTACCATCTTCAATTACATACCTTTACAACAAATAAAGAAAAAATGTGTTGTAAAGACTGTATATTTGTATTATTGTGTGAAGAATACATTTAGAAAAATAATCGTAGACTAAGCAATATGTATTTTATGTCAATACCTGGTCTTAGCGATGGCATCTTCAAGGAAGAACTGCTCCACTGGGAATGTATGTCCTTTAGATTTTGAAAAAGTAGTAAGAAATGTGTGATAGGTTACATCCTTATAAACTACAGAGTTTACATATTTTTAAAAAGGTGCACTAAGAATCTTTTTTCATGGTAAAAAGTATCAATAACATGAAGTGAATGTTTAAAGAGGACATATTATGCTTTTTTACATTTTCAACTTTCTTTGGTGTGTTTGAGCATAAAAAGGCCTGATAAAAAAAGCACAAATTCCACTCCAATGTGAGTTACTGTCTATATCATTAAGCACTGTTTTTGAACTCGGGGCGAAGCCTGGTTTAGTTGTGTTGGTAGTGTGTTGAAACTGACGGTTATGGTAAGGGTGTGACATTTCAAACTCGCTCAAAGCGGTTGAACAATCCCAACACACTGGTCCAGCCAACCAATCAGATCACATTGAGCTTTTCAGAAGGAGTGGCTTCATAGAGACAGGAACTAAACAGAGCGTTACTGGGAAGAGAGCAGCTGCAACAATCTAAAATATGTGAAAAATAGTGTGTTTTTTGAACATTTAAGCATTCTAGCAGACATATTCTAATAGACCCCAAAAACAAACTCAAGACTTTGTAAAAGAGTATAAAGAAAAAGTATAACTTATGGTTTCTTTCTTTGTCTGTAATGGGGCAGAGTACCTGGTATATGGATGCTGGGGCAGTTGTTGAAGTACTGCGAGAAGAGCTCAGCATTCAGGGTTGCACTCATCATAATTATTTTCAGATCTGTCCTTTTTACAATCAGATCCTTCAGAACCAGCAACAGGAAGTCACTGCGAGACAGGAATCATTTTACTGTCAGACTTACATCATGTGAATGTGTTATGTGCATGCGTGCTTTCCACAAACCTCTCTTCGGTCCGTTCATGGACCTCATCCACGATCACATGTGTGATGCCTCTGAGCTCAGATTCACCTTCTAGCCTCCGCAAAAGGACACCGGTGGTGCAGAACATCAGCCTTGTGCTAGAGGACTGGATACAAGAAAACATACACAATAAAATTAGGAAGAACAGGATTTAATTTTTTATAGAAATAAAAAAAAAAATCAGCAAGGATGCATTCAACTGATCAAAAGTTACAGTAAAGACGTTTACAATGTTACACAGGATTTCTGTTTTAAATAAATGCTGATCATTTGAACTTTCTGTTAGAGAATCCTGATGAAAATGTATCTCAGTTTCCACAAAGAAAGCAGCCCAACTGTTTTCAACATTGTTAAAAATAGGAAATGTTTGCAGAGCATATTAGAATGATTTCTGAAGGATCATGGGACACTGAAGACTGAAGTAATGGCTGCTGAAAAATTGCCATCATGGGAATAAATTACATTTTAAAATATATAAAAATATAAAACAGTTATTTTAAATTGTAATAACATTTCACAATATTACTGTTTTTAATTCTTTCAAAAACATTAAAGAATGTTACAGACCCCAAATTGTGACCAATTTAATTGAAAATGTTTAATACAGGAACTAAAATATAGTACAAAATGAATTATTGGCGTGTTTGCACTTGTAGTTTGGTTCTGTTGGTTCTTTTGGTCCGGACCAAAAAAGAAAATGATACATTTAGTCCTGGTTCGCTTCGCGTTCACATTGTCATTTTTTACATTTAAAA
The DNA here is from genome assembly GCA_039654105.1 of Coreius guichenoti. Classification (NCBI taxonomy): domain Eukaryota; kingdom Metazoa; phylum Chordata; class Actinopteri; order Cypriniformes; family Gobionidae; genus Coreius; species Coreius guichenoti. The sequence goes on along the minus strand of CM077179.1, from coordinate 12,117,125 downwards.
AAAAAAAAAAAAAATTATGATGTATATTTTGCAGCGAAACTTACCGAACTTCCAAAACAATTCTGTGTGCTGGGCTAAATGTGCTTTTTACCAGCTGAGAACTCGTGAAGATCTTATGAAAAAAATGTATAGTCAAAACAGCACCAGGAATTCCTCCATTGCACACAAACGGAGATCTGCTGCGAAGAGACGCGGTTCTGAAACATGTACCGAAATGTAATGGCCAACATAGCTTCTATGACAGGAAAAAACAGGAATGCTTGAGCATTCTGTCCCTTTTAGGGTCACATCTTGTGACATCACGTCCTGTTTTTGGTTAGTTTAGATGTATATGGTCAGTCCGGTAGCAATTTATTTTACAGTCCTGTTCCCCATGTACATACCATGTACTTTTCACAGTAATTACAATAACTGGGTAATAACTAGGTAATAACCCTGAATCTACACCTAAATCTAACCTTAACCCCTGTAGTTACCTTATATTACCCAGTATTTTCTTAGGTATGTACACCGTAAGAACATGCAAGTACACATACTGTAAAATAATGTGCAACGGTCAGTCCGCTTGTTTGGTGCGCACCAAGGTTCGTATAGCAGCGTTCACACTTATTCAAATGAACTGCACTACAGAGCAATCACACCAGAGTTCGTTTTAATTGAACCAAACCTACCATGTGTGAACACACCTAGTAATAATCAACAATCAGATCACTTATTTGTGTGCATATTCAAGCAATTATGGCAGCTGTAATTTAACAAATAAAAAAATCTTTAAGAATATAGTGTAAACATTTGATGTATCACTCAGTCTCAAGTAGCACCCGTAAATGTGGTTGGCATGTAAAAACTGTGTTACCCTGACGGTCTCCAGGCGGATCTGGTAGCCTGTAGAGTGACCCAAAGCCTCTGCTCGTTCCTGGGCCACTCGGGTCGCCACAGCGATTGCAGAGATTCGGCGTGGCTGAGTGCAAATAATGTTGGCCACTCTATCCGGCCGCCCAGTCTGGAGGAAATTATCCAGGATAAACTGAGGAATCTGAGTGGTTTTTCCACACCTAAAGTTACATTAATTCAGACATGAAGAGATGTCAAGAACATCAAATAAAAATCAAAATTGGTTAACAGAATACAAATGCTGCAGATCACAGTCCTACCCAGTCATCCCACTGATGACGAGAACCTGGTTCTTATCCAAACACTCCAATATGACCTCTTTCTTCTGCCATGCAGGTAGCTTCTGCCTCTGCTCCTGCATCGATGTATACCGCCTTGAAGACTGACAGAGAGAACACACAAGGATCAGTTAACCCAAATGATGATACTGGAAACTCCATTTCAATCACTTTCTTCTGTGTAACACAAAAGGTGAAAATTTTAACAATATCCTGGCGGTTCTCTTCCATATAAATCAAAATGAATGGGGACAGGGTGTTGTCAAGCTCCAAAATGATAAAGAAATCACTCCACAAGTATAATAAGGTTTAGACACAAGACATTGAAGAAACAATGAAGTTTGACATAACTCCTGAAGCACTGTGTTAAAGTTGCCATATTTGATTTAAAACATGCTGCGTCCCAATTTGCATACCATCCGTCCTAAATAGTATTAGAAATTAGAATTAGTGTGTCCCAAATCGTAGTATGTTGAAATGAGTATTCCAAAGATACCTGGATGGTCTACTTTCCGGTTAGAATCTTAAGTGCAGATCCGTGCACACTCTAACAGCTAATATTGCCCACAACCCATTGCGCGTTGGATGAGGATTCGATTAGAACTACAAACACAAATAAAAAGTGTTAACTACAAACATGGCGGGTGTGCGAGTCGGGTGGTTAAGTAGAGAGGTTTAGATAAAGGGGTTTGACTGATTCATTATCAATATCTAATCTGACAAAAAGATATTTATTCAATGATATCCACATCATATTTCATCTGCAACAGCATTGTGAACTTTTGTAAAGATACGTTCGGTCATTAACTTTTAAATGCATCATTATGCAAATTGCAAACACACGAGGAGTCTCCGCATGAATGTGGAGGATTTTAACTGTGACAAGATGATTGACAAGGCAGTTTAAACGGTGACAGGATGCACGTAGCGACAGAGCTGTCCATTAAAGACGCAATTATGACGAAGTAGTATGTCCCAAAGCTTGCCTACTCTTCTGATACACACTCAAAAGCATTTACTTTTTCTTCACAAAACAGTACACACTTTTACAGCATAGTAGGCCAATTGGGATGCCGCAGGCCAAGAGTAGAGATTTTCAGTGAATAAAACTTAAATTTCAGCTTCATAAAGCTATCATATAATTTCAGAAGATTTGGGACTTTGCATTGGTCATATAGACTATTTTTATAAATGTTTTGAGTACTCTTCAAAAACCATGGAAGAAATTTGTAAAGTGCTACAGGAATGATTCCTAAAACCCAGAAACTTCCAGTGCCCTTGTCCTGAAGTCAGTGGTATTTTAGTCTGTGGTTAACACAAGCTTAAAATATTTTAACGTTTTATTCTACGACATAAAATACATCAGTAATCCCACACTCGTGATTTTTTAAACCTTTTACGTGTCTTGAAAAAAAAAATGGTTTCTAACAAGTGGTTAAATGGGACTCCATCAACTAATCTACTCGCTCTATTGCAAAGTATTCAAACTCAAACTTTCCCACTTTTAGATTTTAAATAAAAATGGAGAGTAGTCGGAAGCTTAGTGGTGGTGAAGCTGAAGTCATGCGACTGTACTGTAGTTTGTTTATAGCCTAATTTTTGCTTCTGTCAAATGTTTTTAGGCTCCATATTTGTATTAATTTATGAAGACTATCTTGATGAACAAAACGTGTAAAAATAATATACTTTTGTTGGTCACAGAACTTATTTTCTGCAAAGATCCAAAACTAAATGGGAAAATTGGCTTTTTTGTCGAGGGAACCAGGGTGATGTTAACTTCTGAGTTGGCCTACAAAAATATGTCATCCCTGCAGCACTCTATACAGGTCTGAAAACATATGATGCTGTGATTGCAAATATTCATAATTTACTACACCAAAAACATTCAGACTCATCCAAGCCAATGAGGGCAGGGTAGGTCTTGCACAATCGTAAGGTATGTTACCTGTTTCCTCTTGAACTCTCTGCAGAGCTTCTTGTTCTCTTGCTGTATTTGCTCAGTTTTGACCTCAGCCTTCTTTACCATCCTCTTCCTCAAGTTAACATAGCTTTCGTTTACCACTGGGATACATTCCTCTTCATCTTCATAATCATCCTCGTCTTGTTCTTCATCAATATCCTCTCTTCGGAATGAAACATCTAATTGAACACACAGCGAGTAAATTATAATAGAATTTTCATTTTTGGGTGAAGTATGGTTTTAATAAAGAAAAGTTGAGACATTAAATCCCTCACCTTCCTTTTGATTCAGTCTGTGGTTTGTGGTCTCGGTGGTCTTGGTTGATCGATCTCTAGTTGCTGTACCATTCGTAATGCTGTCTATGGTGTTCCTACTGCTCTGATTCATTGCCGGAGTGACAGTGGGTGGAGCCAGCACTGGGGGCGGAGCACTGTACTTGTGATGAGCAGCTGACAGCAGTTCTCTGACAGGTCCGTCCTCCTCCAGACAGGAAATGAGGGTGTAAACCACTGGCTCACCTTCCTGCGCAGCACTGAGTGACTGACCGAACAGGTACTCTGTGACATTGAGGCGGCCCGGTCCAGAGAGCGATTCATCAGTGCTACTGAAGGCCACGAGTGGAGGTTGAAAAGGATAAAAACTACCTGGTTGGAAACGAATCTCCAGCTGGTAAACGGGAGCTTCTGTGCTGCTAAACCCTGGTTGACTTGCTTTACAAAACTCTCTGGAAGAGCTCGGTTCATGAGTTTGGTGCTTGAACTTGCAGCGGTTGCCAAACTTACAACCTGCCCCCTTTAGGTAAAACTTGCAAATCTGATTGGACCCCGACTGCTTTTTACAATTCGCAGAGTCTGAAATTTTCATCCGGCTTACATCCAACCATAGCAAATCAAGCTGAATAGTCCAAACACGGCCGCTGATGCGCTCACAGAACCGCTCTCCGTAGATCGCGGTCAAAGCAAGGGCCTCTTCCTGTCGTAAAGCTACACATTCCTCCTGTGAAGGGAGGTCGGACGTCTGGGGGCTGAGGGCGCTAGAGCCAAAACGCTCAGTAAACATCTGAGATAGGAGGAGCTCTAATGTAGCTCCAACCTCACCACGTCCACTTGCTTCTCCAGCCTGCAAAGCTTGTCTACTGCGCTCACGGTCAAACCCATACCTGAAACATGGGAAATCCTGAGTTACTAATATATTGAATGAACAACCAGATTTAGTACTTTATAAAAGTAAGCTAAAAAAAGTACACTAACATCCATACAAACTATTTGCACGTTATGCTATAATACACTTTTGTAATTTTTTACAGAAAATAAACTAAAAATTCTATGGTAAAATGTTACCTTACCTTACCATATAGGGTGACAAACTGTTAATGGTTTAACGTTGCATTATATGTGATTTAACTTTGAAATACTATACAATTTATGGTTATTGCAATTAAACTATGAATTACCATATAATTTATTTTAAAAAACATTTCCAGATGTCCCCATGTGACATCACATGATTACATTTTATATAAATAATTTTGTTTCTTCTCATTTTTTACACTCATTACATAAAAACAATATACAGTGAAAACTGTCAATGGTTTAACATTGCATAATATGTAACTGTACTGTAAAATACTGCCAAATTTATGGTTATTTCAAGTAAAAACTATGAATTACCATATAATTTATTCTAATACTGAAAACGGACACTCTAGTAAAAGGACACTCTTAGATGTCCTTGCGTGACATCACATATGATTTTATATAAATAATTTGGGGTCTTCTCATTTATGTTATCAGTGATGTACATTAGGGTGTTTTTTGTTACATTCAATGGTGTTTTGTCTTTGTTTGTATGACCCTGTGCACTGTCTATACATGAGTATTGGCCATGTTTTATGGAGAGGCCACTTACAATGAGCTCTAATTCATCATGTGGCTTTCAATTGTACCACCTGTATTATTATGGTGGTTATCAGTACATTTTAAGGTAAAAAGCAGATTTAGGTGGTTGATTGATCTATTAACATTATATCAAATAATGAAATATACAGTTATAAGTTGTATAATATGCAGGCACCAATATGCCATCCCGTAATACCTCAAACATTACGACTGTATTTTTTACACTGAATTTCTGACAACCAGAGCTGCTGTTTTTTTACTGTATTTAACAGGATTTTTTTTTTGTACGGTGTACCATTACTACAATAACCTTGAAATATTAGTAGTGATGCCTGTTTGTACCTGCAAAGAGTGCCCAGAGCAAACAGGGAGATCACCGGCTCTGGCTTTGCATGCTTCTCCTCGACCAAATCCTCCATCCAGTCCTCATTCTCAGCATATTCCACTACATCATCATGGGTTACCCAGAACTGACCTTCCTCACGATGGTCCAACTCATCATACTCTTCCTCCTTGTCCTCTTCCTCCTCACCACCTTCATAATCAGAGCCGCTATGACAAGAATAGATTATTCAACATTGAACAACCAATGTAATCCAATATAAACTACTACTTTGATTGCAAAAGAGGGGTTTAGAAGTAAAACTCCCATTCATTTTCCCAAACAATTTTTTTTAACAATTATGTATACTTGTTTCAAGACCTTTGATTTGCTTTGATAAAGTCAATAATTTGATATAGGCTATGTATAGATGTAAACTACAGATTCATAGTATTTACAATATATGTACCTTTAACATTTTTCATAGCCTTAAGTGACTTCATTAAAAGAGCAAGTTTGTTAAAGAAAGCCTTATAAAAAGGAGAAGTCTTGGAATTTGTTATTCAGAAGTTTCCAAAATACTCATAATAACAGATAATTTCTTTCACATTAAATGTTCTTTTTAATTCATTTTTACAGGAAAAAATCTTTCCAAAATGTCTGTACAATTTGACAATATAAAAAAATGACAGACTCCTCAGTAACTTTATATCAAACCACTGTTTTTAACTTAAGTAAATCACTTGCAATGCTTCATGGGATTAGTAGTTCATTCCCTCATAACAGAATATAAATACTCTACATACAGTAGGCCTACTGCTATTATTTAAATCAAAGTGTGTAATGATGTGATTCGTCTTGGAGTTGATTAGATTGGTTTGGTTTGATTTGTGTGTTAAAACTAGACTTACTTGGTACTTATAGAACCAAGGCCTCTGAAAAAGTGGAAGGCCACTGTTGCCTCTATAGAAAACAAACACAAGTTCACCTGTTTGATGTGTGATAGTCCTGGTTCTGAAGTTCCCGCAGCAGTTCTTTGACCTGTAGTTTGTTCTCTGACGTCATGTGTATCTTCTGCAGGGGTAGTTGCACTTGCTCAGGTCTAAATCTGGATCTCTTCTCCTCCTCATCATCATGTTTTCTGGGCAGTCCCTGAGATCTCCCTCTGCTAGTTCCTCCACGAGCCCCACGGACACCTCCACCTCTTGAACCTCTAGATGAGGGAGGCTTGAATGACTGTCTGGGACCAAAATCCAGGCTGAAATCATCTCCATCATCCCAGCCACCACTAGCAGCTTTCCTGCTTCCACCTCCTCCACCACCTCCTCCTCCTCCTCGGCTTCCTCCACCTCTTCCACCTCCTCGTCCTCTTCCACCTCCTCTGGGTTTATTGAACCGTCCTCCGCCCCGGTTGGGTTTACTCCTCCTTTCACTCATTAGTTCTGCTCCCTTTTGGTGTATTTCCTTTCAACTGAATCATACATGTGTCAATACACGTATCCTGAAAAGCATCAGTTGCATCAGCAAACAAGCTAATATAAAGAATTCACATAGATATTTGCTTATTTATATTTACCCGTTGACATTTTATTTGTAAAGATTACAAGCATAAATCAACCATTTAAGTGTGGAAACACATTAGTCAGACATAAGTTAGGACGTACAGCTGGTTGTATACTAGAGGGCTACTACATGTTGTGAGTACAGTCAGTTAAAAAAAGTTATTTGACAATGAAAGCCAACTCACAAACCATTCCGATCATCAATATGAAGTTTCGCGAATCTCTGGCTGTACAGTTATAGCTACTTTTGTATCAATCTGGGAATCCAGATTGAAACCAGCAGCAAGCCAGAAAGCTTAAACAGGAAACATGCTACGTTTTTCAAAATAAAAGTCTGGTTTGTCGCAAAATAAAAGCTTCAGCTCTTGGCGAACAGTTTTTTATATTATAGCCCGGTTTCAGGGCTTAGATTAAGCCAGGATTAGGCTTTAGTGCAATTAGAATATTTAAGAAGCTTTTATAAACGTGACTTAAAAAACATTACTGATGTTCATCGTGGCACAAACCAATGGCACTGACATATTTTAAGATATATCAGTGCAAGTTGAAAGTCGCAGTTAAAACAGCTCAAACATGCATTTTAGTCTGGGACTAGCTTAAGCCTTGTCTGTGAAACCGGGCATATGTTTAATATTTTAATTTGTGTTTTTTTTTTTTGTTTGTTTTTTTTTTGTTTGTTTTTTTATTATTATAACATAGGCTTTCCTATAGCCTAGTATTGAAAACAACTTCAAACTGTTGAATTTATGTGTAAAAATGATTGATCATGTTTAAAGAAGGGCATCATCATAATCAGTCAATGAATAAATAGGTTCAGTGGTCTATAAAATATAATTTTACAGTATTACAAATGAGAACAGGAGATGCTGTGTCTTGCTTAGGCCTAAATGCTAGTTTTCAGTGTCCCAACATACTGGCAAAGGCAAACACCGCGCTGCAGTTGACTGCACTATTTGTAATAGTCCAGTTACACGAGACAGAGAGCTTAAAAGCTCTGTCACAGAGGAGAGGTTTTTGAGTTCACAAAATGAAGTCTTTTCAGTCCAACAAGTCCGGTGAATAGTTTGTGAGTCATTTAGCGTTTAAGAGTATTCTGGGTGTTTTGTTCTGTAAACTCTTTATGTAGCCATTTATAGTTAATTGACTTGACCCTCAAAAATAACTAAGCAGTATAACTTAAGTAGACCTATTAAAGTTTCTCCCTTTTTTTCTAGTGTTTTTCTATTCTTTATTTAGCCTAGCAATATAGCAAAAGAAAAAAAAAAAGCAGATGTGTTTAAACAGAGGCAGCAAGTAAAAGCTGTAACAGTTCAGTGGTACAAAATACATAATGAAACTATTCTAACAGTTACAAAGGTCTGAATATCATCATCATTTGCTGACATCACAGTTACAGGTCTAACTTTTAGACAGTGTCACCAGCTTTCTAACATGCCAAATTCTGTAACAAGGCCTGTTTTGTAGTTATAGTAATATAGTAGTAGGCTATTTTATTTAAAAGGTATGAGATTTAGATTTACCATCTATTTTCTTCTAAAAGAAAATAAAATACTGAATAAATACAGTGCACCGAAATTATATGAATTTTGCTCAGATTTTAAACCCAAGGTATATCATACCAAAATTTAAGACGCAGCAGGTGCAGATATGGGCCCTCGGCATGCATACAGAATATAGCAGAAATGTGGAGATTTTGGGACTGACAGGGTCTTTTTTTAATACATGATTAGTGTTCTATGAGGAGGTGAAACTTGGATAAATTCATGTTCAGTCTGAGCGTACTGATGATAATATTTTATAATGATTTGGTAGAGCATTTCTCTGCTGAGAGGGAAGAATGGGAACAATTTTGGCTCTAAACAAGATGTATTCTAAGCTTTCGTGTGGACAGATGGTGGAGCTAGTTGACCAGAGAAGGCTGATTGTAGCGGCCAGGCTGAGTGCATGGCCTTATGAAAGATTTAAGATAGTGATGGATAGGATATAAGCAGGATATAGGATATTTTTTTCTTCTTTTTCTAATTGGATGACTGTTTTCTTGGTGTGCCAATGTTTCAGCCGATGGGTGCCCACACTCCATAACCACCCTCTGACTTTGGGGTAATTACTTAAAATGCTATTTATCATCATGCAAAAAAACAGAAAGCACAAGCTTTTGTGTCAGATTGTTGACCCACCGGGACCTGGTGAGATACACCAATCAGAAAGGTTCCCTAGATAGCCTACCCTTGTGAAAAAGAAGTGTGCTTGCAAAAAAATAGCTATTAATCAAACAAAATGCACACTTAGTACTTACCATAAGTGCACTGTGCACTTACTGTAAAGAAACTTTCTTAACACATGCACACTTTTAAAAAAGTGCACTTTGTAATAATTAAAACACATGTAAAGTACTTGATTGTACTTTTTTAGGATAGTGTGTCTTTTGATATTACATTTAAAGTTTACAACTTCATTATTACAAATATGTACAACTACAATATATGTGTGTGTGTGTGTGTGTGTGTGTGTAGTTCTACTTATGTGGGTCAAAAAGCACACTTACTTTACATTTAGTATAAATTTAAACTATAATCTATTCATTTAATTGCAATTAACATGGAATTAAGTGTCTGGAAACATTAGTTAAGTGTTATTCTTTCAAAGTGCATTATCTCCACAATAAGTGCTCTTTTTAAAAATATGCTAAAGTGTACTTCTTTTTCACAAGGGTAGTCACAAACAAGATTAGGAATAAATAGATGGCAAACTTGTGTCAGGATTGTGTGGGAATGTGTTGTAAATGATAACCACTCAACAGTGAGGATAGCAGAGGCGATGAGCGTGGGTTGAGAGACAAGGTCAAAAGTACAGATTGCGGAAGTGCTGATTCTGGAACGGAAGTCTTGGCTGATTTTATGTACGTCAGAAAAGTAACAGAAAAGTGTGTGGGATGTCCAAAGGCCTTCAGTGGATTTTTTTTCTTCTATTTCCTTCATACTAAACATCATTTCTTTCTGTTTCTGTGTAGTGAAAGGAACGGGGTGCTTGTAAATCAGGACATCATGGAGGATGTGGTGGTAGGCTATCTGCAGACATGCTGGAGCAATCAATGGAAAGGAGTGAACTTAAGAGGGTCCAGAACTTTCTGCTGAATATGACGAAGGATTGTGTGAGGAAGAGGGGGTGGTGAGGGGGAGGCAAACAGGGTAACAGCGAGGGGATATTGTCCGTCTGTGTGTTCTTTAAACGGGACAACTGCTTATGTAACAATCACTAGACAAAAATGGGAAGGGAGCCATTTTCTCATACATTTAGACAAATAGTGTAGTTTATTTTATCTTTGTAGTTCTTTCTTTTCTATCTGCAACTCCTTATTTCGAGCTATCTGTTTCGTTTTCTTTCCTTGCGGATATCCTCCCTCTCTGCGTTCTTCTGTTTTTATACTGATAGAGTGTAACCTTTTGGCTTTCATCACTTATATTTGGCCTCTTCCTGACACACAGGCCTTCACATTGGTGAAAGTAGGCACAGGGAACTTGTGTAGTTTCTTTGTGCTGCTCAGTGAAAACAATTAGTGGATACACATAATTATGATTAATGTATTTTGTCAAACTTTGGACCTGACACACAGAATGCAGAACAACACAAATAAATTGGATATGTTATTGTCATTTGTAACTAAAATAAACTAAAATGTATAGAAAAAAATACATATATACACAACCATTCAAAATTTTTGGGTCAGTAAGATTAAAAAAAAGAAAAAAGAAATTAATACTTTTATTCAGCAATGATATATGAAATTGATTAAATATGACAGTAAAAACATTCATACTTTTGGGGTCAGTACTATTTTTTTTTTTTAAAGAAATGAATACTTTTATTCAGCAATGATATATTAAATTGATCAAAAGTGACAGTAAAAACATTCATGTTACAAAAAAATTATATTTCAAATAAATCACTTTTGAACTTTCTATTCATCTAAGAATCATGGTTTCCACAAATATATTCCACAAAAATGTATCACGGTTTTCACACAAACAGCACAACTGTTCTCAACATTAATAGGAAATGTTTCTCAAATCAGCAAATCGGCATACTATAAGGATTTCTGAAGGATCATGTGACACTGAAGACTGGAATAATGGCTGATGCAAAATTCAGCTTTACCATTACTGGAATAAATTACAATCACAACAACACATAAATCACAATATTACTGTTTTTACAATATTCTGATTACATAAATGCAGCCATGGTGAGCATTGGATGGATGGATAGATAGATAGATAGATAGATAGATAGATAGATAGATAGATAGATAGATAGATAGATAGATAGATAGATAGATAGATATAGGGGAAAAGTATTTAATGCACCCTTGTAACATAGAGAGTAAATTAATTGTGACATCATTGTAGGCTGACATTAATTAAAAGCACTATGCTCCATCTGTGCTTCACCCCTCCACGCCATCATTATAAGTACCAATTAAATTACTGACGCCCCGCTTGTTTCAAACTGGAAAACTCTCAGTGGATACACTGGCTCTCATTGAGGATGAGGACAGAGCCGCCCACAGGCTGCTGGGTTTTCTGGGACACTAAGCACTGCGGGTCTGGGACAGTTTGGCCTTGGCGAAGACAAGGTGATGCTGGGGGACATAAGACAATCCCATAAGCCCTGTGAAACACATCAGGGGGATATAGCAATACTTGATTTCAGCATTTAAATACAGAAGAGGATCAAGGCCCTCCATCCTGATTGGCTGTTACCATGTGGTCACACAGCTGAGAGAGGGTGACTGTCACAAGAGTAACTGTTGCTCATGTCAAAGTCCTGCTTATTTAAACTTTCTGTTGACAAAAAGAAGGTTTGCTTAAAATAGAGAGAAACAGTATTGGAATATAAATAAATGTGATAAGGGTGCTCCGATCAGGATTTTTGGAGCCGATCACCGATCACAAGAAGCAGTATCTGCCGATACCGATCACCTATACCGATCTATTTGAAGCCTTCTTTTTATCATGTAGAATTATTTATAGGGATGCTCCAATCAGGATTTTTTTTTACAGACATTCATTCAGGCCCTGAATTTCTTTTTTGAATCCCCCTTAGGTGACTCTTGGGGCCATTTTTCAAAAAAATATATAATTATCTCACCTAAATGTTTGATCATGCAGTGCATTTTTGTTTTTACAATGGGGCAATTATTGCACAATAGCTTACACACAGCACAAGCCTGATTTCAAACTCTGAAATGAATTCACAAGAAAGACAAGTAAAAAGAACAAAAACAATTAACAAGCAGTAACACAAAAAATAAAATAGAATAAAGATACAAATAAAATAAACAGTGCTTTAAGTTTTTTTTCAGGTAGGTCTAACAGCAGTATTGAGGTAAGATATACTAAAGAAATTTAATAAGAAATCAAATGTAAAATAATATTGGATGGTCTTCCCTGAATAAATTAAATAAAGATTAATCCTTACTATTAAGGTTACAAAATGTAGTGATTCAAGAGCACTGAGTGTCATTAATGTTAATCAAACAACAAAAGACAAAGAAAAAACAGAGATAGCAGCAGGATTATTAGCTGCTGTGACTGTCACTTTAAGAGCTGCACGGATCTCTGTTCTCAGCTGTATACGTTCACTTAAGACAAAACCGACTGTGTTTACGTGTATACTCGTCAAGACGCTAATTTTGTTCATACATTTGTTTGTATTTGACCATTTAAGCGCAATTTTCTCGCCATCTGTTTTGTGAGGCGGCCTATGCGTGTGCGCTTTGAGTGTTCAGAGAGCGCACGAGTGCTGAGGGGTTAAACACTGGCAAGACTTAAAAAGAAATACAAATTATAACTTTAGTAAGAATCCAGCACTGCATTGGTTGTGCAAGTGACAATTCCTGCGTCACCTATGCAGTGTGCAGCCTGCTTATAGTGCAGACGCGATGTGCTGCTGATGTGAAGCCATTTGCTCATGTTAAGAGGGAAAGAGAGAGAGCGCGCGCGCGGTGATTCACTCACGCTGTTTGTGAAATGACGTCTCACAGAAAGTTTTCAAATTACTGTGTAAGCTATTTAATAAAGAAATATGAATTGTACCTCACCTTCAGCATTATAATTATTTTACCCGAGCCGGACAGAGATTGAGACGGTGCCGTAGCCCACCTCTCACGGCAGGCCAGCGTCTTTATGAATATGGCAAGCCAAAGTATTCATATTCGCTTGGTCGGGCGTCTGATTGCGCACTGACACGTCAAAAGCGTGCGATTTGACAGCAAAACGCGCGTCCTCGACGCGTGATTTACCATAAAAACGCTTTGGGGTCACGGAAAAGCCGGTTTGAACGAATTAGTTGAATGGTTCTAGAATCCACTTTTTACGACTTGCCGCCACCTACTGGCAGTTTTATAGTTTCATATAGGCCTGGTATAATTACATTTTTCCCAACATTTCATATTTCTATATTTAAAATGTTTAAAATATTTAAAATGTTATATTTATAAATGTTATATTTAAAATGTTATATTTAGAAAATCTCATTACATTATTTAGGCAATTGTAATTACAGTGTAAGTGGATTTTGATAAATGGTAAGATGGATTTTGTTGATACTGATTTCATTTAATTCTTATAACAGCCATATAGTATATCGTGGTAAATAGTGTAATTACTTAAAAAGATAGTCAACATGTAACTTTACTTTATAAGAGGTGTGCCCTAAAAAGTGAGCATGCAATTTTGAGAACACCAAGGAAGAGCACGCGTTCTTTTCGCCTGTTTAGATACTTAAAACACAAGTTTGCACTGCCTGTTTGGTTTACCTGTTTACACGTTAATAACGTGCGTTTTGTCCGACTCAAAACGCGCGTCCTCGACGCGTGATTTACCATAAAAACGCGCGTTCTTAACGTGCGCTCTGGGGTCACGAAAAACGCTATTTATGCTATTTATTTAACGCTATTTATGCTATTTATTTTTTTTTAAATAGCAAATCACGCGTCGAGGACGTGGCTTTGATATAAAAACGCGCGTCGGAAACGCGCGTTTTCCGTGACCCCAATGTGCACGTTAAGAACGCGCGTTTTTATGGTAAATCACGCGTCGAAGACGCGCGTTTTGCTGTCAAATCGCACGTTTTTTACGTGTCAGTGCGCAATCAGAAGCCCGACCAAGCGTATATGAATACTTTGGCTTGCAGCGCGAGCCTCCGCTGACTGCGCGCGCTCCTCCCCAAACGGACGAGGCGTTTATACTTGACGCGCTCGCCGCTGTACTATTCTTTGAAACAACAGAGGGCGACTCGGAGTAATTGTTATATAAATCTTCAGAAAACAGCGGTGAGAAGAAGTAATGTACACAGGTGACGATATTTATTTTAGTACACTTCATCAAAAACCACATTACAAAAGAATCGTGTAAAACTCAGTAAACCTTGATATTATTAGGCTACTTGTGACATTAGAACAAAATGTATGTACACAACATGTATACAACTAAATTAACGATCTCTTAAATATTTCTTAATTTCACTAAACATTTTCATTTAGTTTCGTGAATTTTTTTTTTTATTAAACATGGATCTTTATTTTCAGCAAAAGGGCTTTTTTCTGCTTTTGTAGGCTCATTTTGTAAATATAAGCAACTAATTTGTACATGCAAACTGGGTGCCGGTGTGATGAGACGTCATGCTCGGCTAGATTTGCCTCGAACTTGTGCATCTTCGGATACGGCGCCGCGCGGAAAGTTACAAAAAATGCGCTGCACACCACCACATGAAATGGGGTCTCGCGCTCTCAGCGCGCACGACCGCCCACTCCGCGATTACGTCATTTCTGCCGCACGCACCTTTGCGCTCCTGCGGACGCGGCGAGTATAAACCAAGCTTGAGACGTCAGCATGAGATCGGCTTATAAGATCGGCCTTTATAGAGACCGCTGATCAACCATCCCAAAGCGATTATCGGCCGATAGCGATCGGTAGCCGATCAATTGGAGCATCCCTAAAATGTGAACGTTTTAGTATATAGTTGTTTTTTGCATGTGATTTGGGCAACTATACATCGCTATTCTTCTCATACAGAACAGTGAAAGGTGCAGTTGCACAAAATCAAAGCTTCATCATTTACTTATTTGAGGAAAAAAAAGTATGCATTGCTGTTTTCAAGGTTGCTGTAAATCAAAACAGAAAAGCATGAACCTTATCTAATTCATTGCTGCAAGTCACTTTGTTTGCAATAAATCCTTGCAACATGTATGTGGTCATCAAGATGGAGACCTAGGTGGAGCCAATGTGCTGAAGACTGAGGTGGAGCCGCGGCGACAAGCATCCGAGGTGGAACCGGTGAACCAGAGGGCAGAGACGAAGCCGGTGGGTACGAGGACGGAGGTGAAGCCAGGGGGAGGGTGGAACCATACGGAGCCAGGGGGATGGGGGACCCCAGTGAAGCCGTATGGCCAATGGTTTCTGGTGGAGCCGAGGGAGGGAGGAGCCAAGGTGGAGCCGATGTGTCTACACTTACTGTGTGTTGTAGATGCGGAGGGGCTGAAGGATACCAGTGAAAGCGGGGCTGAGGAACAGGCTAATTGAGGAGGTTGGGAGGGCATTCTGGAGATACAGGGGGCGCTGGAGATACTGGGACAGTGGGTATAACCTCCCCAAACCAGTCTATTAAGTCCTCTTGGAAAATGTCCAGGAGTTCCTCAAAATATCCAGAGGTTTTAACCATCGCATCCACCGCGGCGAGGTTGACCTTTAAACTGTGAAATGCAAAGAGGACATCACTGATATTAGTTTGTGACCACAAAGGTTTATGTCTTCATAATACAGCAGAAAGTAAGCTGAGGATAGAAATAATAGTCCATCAGAAAATGCCCAATTTAGACTTTTGGAATCTATATAAAACAAGCTAATCAGCCAAGCTAATCAGAGTATGGAGTTAGTGCAGGAATTATTAGCATAATTATATACGTGATTTCAGCAATTCTTTCACTGCCACATTCGGTAGAACAGGGCAGATGGTAAGGACAAGTGGAACTAGGAACAGCAGTCTATATAAATCCAAACCCATTATAATGCATTACAAATGAGCTCAGGGAATTCAGCATCTTGCTTAAGCTAATTAAACACCGCTAACATCGCTCCAGCTGACTGCACTATTTGTAATGGTCCAATTATACAAGATAGACAGCTTAGTAAAAGCTCTGTCATAGCAGAGAGGTTTTGGAGTTTTTTTCAGTCCAACAAATCTAATGAATTGTTTGTGAGTCATTTGACATTTCTGGGTATTCTGAGGTAGATATTCTTACCTTCTCAGAACTGCAAAAAACAAGGTTTACCCACCCCCAAACTCATACCATTGGTTGAGCTAATGCATCTGGATGTTCAAACAATAACAGCAAGCTTTAAAACATAAATATGCTGTTATTTTGGATTTTTGTAAACATTATTCATTTTAAGAAATTGAAGATTTAAAGTTTGAAAATGTCCATATAGCCTACTTGCATTGAAGAAAATTCTCCAAAATGCTTTTTTATCATTCACTTTCATTAGATTGAAAAGAGTAACCAGAATTTTCTTTGAAAATTCACATTTAATGATCCACACACGATAAAAAGTCACATGCATGAGGGTGAGTAAATGATAATAGAATATTCATTTTTGAGGTGAACCAACCCTTTAATTGAGAAATGACCACATGAAGTTACCTAACAAAACATTTTTTTACAGTGTATTTATTTATCAAAGCTATGATGGTATGAAACATGCTTTGTGTAATTGTGAATACACTAAGGTGAAGTGACTGGAAATGTGTGGTTGGGTGTGTGCGTGTGGAAATTACCTTTATTATTTTTGAAAGTCTTATTTCTCAGCCCTATTGCTAGCCACTGTTTTGGACTGTTAAAGAAAGAGGAAGTCCTATGGTCTGATTTGGCAGACCCTCCTATTTTCCTGCACTTTGTTTTCTTGCGCACTATAAGGATCAGAAATCTCTGAATCAACTGATCCAAAAATGAAATCTTTGTAGTTGGGGAAAGAGTGGAAGTCTGGCTTTCGTAAGGAGTCTGGTCCTGTGTCCATGGGAAGGAAGAAACACACAAAGCCTTCAGGAGGGGATTGTTATGATTGAGATGCATGCGTTTGCCCCTGAGGAGGGTGAAGTTTGGGCTCGCGTCGGCGCTTTAAACAGTGGCACTGCCAAAATGGCCTGTATGATAAAATGACCCTAGGGAAGGCGCAGAGGAAGAGAAGTCTCTTTTTGCTAAACTGTTTTGCTTATTTTCTATAATTTCTCCCAGTGTTTTTCTTTTTGCCTGTGATTGCTTCCAGAATAAATAATGATTAAGCATGGGTTTACTCTCATTACTGTGTGTTTGTCCCTCACAGAAGTCAGATAAGAGCCTCAGCTGCTCAAAGCTGCTCTTCACAAAGCCTGACATGCACTGTTTCTCCCAAAAATACCACAAACCAGAGGTCAATACCTAAGCAGAGGTCAGTCTCACACTTACCAAATGTATTTACCATGTTTCTTTGGAGATGTGTTGGACATCAGCTAATCTCTCCTCAGGTATTTTTTAAACACTGCATTCAAGCAGGCTTGAGTAACCCCATTAACCTACATTAAACACTGCATGTGTAGAAAGTTACAGGCCTGTCATTCTACTCTTCTAATTCGTAGCGAAAATACTTGAATGGGCTGTTTTTAACCAGGTATCGTCTTTCCTTTCACCCGAACCTGCCCTGATGACGGATAATGGAATGCAAGAGCTGATTCCAAATAATCAGTTCTCATTCTGCTAGATCTGTCTGTGGCTTTTGACACTGTTAATCATCAGATATTTCTGTCCACCCCTTCATCACTCAGTATTACTGGATCTCCAATTTGCTGGTTTGAATCTTACCTCACAGGTACAGGCAGGCCTTTCAAGGCTGCCTGAGGAGAGGACGTATCCAAAAACACCAGTTGGTCACTGGGGTACCTCAGGGATCAGTTCTAGGCCCCCTCTTCTTCCCATTTAGAAGATTCTCGTCTTTGAGCTTCCCAGCCACTCCGTCAGTACAGCAGAATTTCACCATCTAGCCAGATTCATCAACAATAATCCCATTGAGTTTGGCCAGGAATCTTGGGGTAATCTTTGATGAACAGCTGTAACAACAGCACAAAAATTCTATGCTCCTTCACTATTCCTTCATCTAAACTCTCACTATTCCATAATCCCTCCCTATTCTAGCTTGCCTTGCACTCTAAAAAATAATGTGTTGGCTCAACAAAAAAAATTTACGCAATTTTTTTTTGAGTTATGACAACTTTGAGTGAATTTACGATCAACCAACAAGCTACATTGAGTTAGAGGAACTTAATAATTTATAGCATAAACACAAATTTTTAAGTTGATTACTCAAAAAAAATAAATACTGCCAGAGTTGTAGCACTGGAACCAATTAATCTTATCTATTTCAGTTCAAATCAACAGCTATCATAACACATGCTAACATAACTTATTTAATGCATAATTAATGAACAAGTAAGATATTACTTGTCACTGGCATTAGCGCAGTCATTGCTTATAGAGTCTATGTAGTGTTTACCTTCATGTATCTACTCTTCAGCACAATGGTAACCACAAAAACTTCAACATTACAGAAACTATATCAAACATAACAGCATTAAACACTAACAGGTCTTTCCCTTTACTAAAAACAAATAAATAACACAATTTCAACATTTATTCTCCTTATCTAGTCCTATGCAAAGCATGTTGGGAACTAGAAATCCAATTTCCAAAGTTATCAAGACAATTTCATTAAGTTACTACAACCTAATTAAAAAAAAAAAGCCAATTAACACATACATTTTAATTTAAATTACAGACGATATCAATGGAACTCTACAAAATAATGTTTGCCACTTAAAAGGTTTAATTAAAACAAGAAATTAGAATTTTTAACTTGCAACCATGCATTTATTTAAGTGGTAACAGGTCCCCTGAATTACTTTTTAGAGTGCTATTTTGAACGATGGCTGAAACGTTGTATTGCTAGCACCTCTCTTTAAGATGAATTGCATTCCTCAACTGTAAGTCACTTTGGATAAAAGTGTCTGCTAAATGAATAAATGTAAATGTAAACATACATGTACCATATAGGCTACTCTTTGATGTACCTTGGAGTACTATGGTGGTAATCAATTATGGTGTATATCAGAGCAACATGGTATTACCATCTGATACCATCATTTTACCATGGTAATGACATATATAGTTTTAGAAATAAACATTACTAATTTGCTTTTACTTTGAAAGACTAATTAGGATGCATTAACTGAATGGAATTGATATTTTTACAATTTAACAAAACTCCATCCAAACATTAATACGTAGAACTCATAACAGTACTCATTTGAAGAAATTTGAAATTAAAGCTTTGTAACCGTTATTCAATTTAAGAAATGTAAGATTTAAAGTTTAAAAACGTACTATTTCATACTTGCATTGAAGAATATTTTCCAAAATTCTGCCTGCCAGAAAATATGCCCTATTTGCATACTGAATTCAGATTGCATTTTGAATAATGATTGGTCTTTTCTTTTTTTCAATATCCATTTAACCATACAACCTTATTTATGCTGGAAATATATGTTGTCACAATGTGTTTATTCACACACACAGAAAAGACACATATTTAGAGTATTGACAACAGGAATTTCATTTATGCACAGTCTAAAATCTAAGCTTATCCAAAACCTTTCCACTATTTCCTTTGCTGCATTGTAAACACTGAACTATCCTTGAAAAATATTGCAAATCTAGTTCAATGTCTAATGTGCCACTACATATAGACATTTGAGACTCAACGGGAATTGAAAATGAACAGGCTGTGTTTAGAATTAGGCAGCTCTCAGCCTGTGTGTTATGGATCAATGGACATTGAGCGAGGTGTTGTTAATGGTTTGCCATAATAAGCGTTTCAGGTTGACTTCTTTGACAATTTTTTGTTTGCTAATACAACTCCTCAGACACAGTACCTGTGCAAAGACGGGAAGCTGCGTGAGGCAACCTCCATTTGTGTCCATTTGTCTGTGGAAGATGGAGAGCAAGGAAGGGATGTGCGTCATTTTCCAAACAGAAATAACATGGACAATAACAAATAAATGAGAGAGGCAGTTTGGCTAGGCGACCGTCCAGCAAACATCTCAGCACAGAAGTGACTCCCCAGGTGGCGAGGGAGGAGGACATTCATTGAGTTTGTGCGCTTGAGCTGACCTACAGGTTAGCCAGGGACACCAATTAGTTTGGCACTGGTCTTTAGACCCGTTTTGGCATCTCGTAATGGTTGAAAGGATCATTTACTGACATTGACTGTTACAAAACTTATGCATTTTACCTTTCTATTCAGCGTTCTCACTGTCTTTGATTTTTTTTACGAAGCATCAAATCTGCCACTATTGGTTGTAATGGCTGAGAGGGACAGAGTTTGCTAATGGAAAGTTCCTTTAATTAGCATGTCAGTACTGGCAAACATCCTGGGGCTATTTTCCTCCTGTTTGTCTCCCCCCTGTATTTCAGGGTCCAGAAGTTACGTGGTTTGCCTAGCTTCCCCAAGTCAATTTAAAACGCGGTCTATCCATCCACTCAGCACATTAGTGTAATGTGTTTGTCATTCTTTGTCAGTTACTTTAACAGCTGTATGTTGTGTCTTTTCTAAGAAGTTAGGAGGTGTGTCCTCCTGTCATCATTTAAAACATTAAACAAGTTAAGCCATGACATACCATTGAGATGACAGAAATGCCATACTGCCACTCTGACAGAGCCAAACAGAGTTTAATGGTGATTGATGCTATATTTGTTTTTAGAATAGCTGAGCTGCAGATTTGTTTCAAAGCTGGAGGCCCATTACTGAAAGGATTGAAGGGTTTTATTCAGGTTTTACATCAGTAACAAATGTATACATTAGACGTGTCCCGGTATACGGTAATACGATATATCACGATGAACATCCATCATATTGTAATACGATATATCACGATGAACATCCATCATATTGTTATCGTGGGCGCTTCAAAATACCGTAAATAATTATTTATTACGAATTATTTAGATTTTTAGAATGCATTTTAAGAATACTTTATCCATCAACCGTTTCAAATGAACAACACCGCTGTATGCTGCATCAGAGGAACGCGCACACTGATGTAAACAAACCCAACGCGCATGAACAGCGCATGGCGGGAGTGAAGGAGACATTCACACTCTCTCACAGCAGATGGCGCTGATGGAACAGCAGAAATGCAGCCGTTTCCCCAGTAACCCTCGTAAACAAAGCAGACTCCCGCTACTAAACAGTATTTAAATGTTTCAAACAGCCATTCAGATTTCTGTATTCGCTACAGTGCTCATCACATAACCAAATACTTAATACTTGAGGCTATTTATTTTCAAACTTAAACATTTTTATATTTTAATCTGGACTACATGCCCTAGATATTGTTTGAATATGTTCTGATTCTTTATTGTTCAGTCACACACTTTACAATAAGGCTCCATTATTTAAAATTAGTTAATTCATTAGTTAACAAACTGACAATGAAAAATACTTCTAAAGCATTTATTAATCTTAGTTAAATGTAAATTTCAACATTTAATAACACATTAAAATCAAAAGTTGTAACTGTATTATTTAATGGACCTGAGCTAACATTAACTAACAGTTGCTTTTTTTAACTAACGTTATCAACGAATAATAACTTCTGTAAAAAAAATTTGCTCTTTGTTAATGTTAGTTAATGCATTAACAAGTGAGACCTTATTGTAAAGTGTTACCTATTGTTCTTTATAATTCTTTTGCACTTTAATCGGTTTGAAATATTTGTTTACTTTATACATTTTTGTGTATTGCTTTATTGTATTTAAATGTTTGGTTAATTTTGTTATATGAAAGTTATTACACTTGTTATAGTATGACAACACTTTTTTTTGCAACTTATTTCAATATCGTGATAATACCGTATACCGTGATAAAAGCTTCAGCAATTAATTGCAACATGAAAATGTTATACCGTCACATGCCTAGTATACATCATGTAGTTGGCTCATAGTTGCGTCAAATACTTTAAGGTTTTCTAAAGGTGCTTTTTTAAAAGACTGACTTTAAATTCTGATTGGATGAGCCACGTTCAAAGCAGTGTTGTTATTGTTAACTAAAACTATTAAAAATGATTGAATTCAATCATTAAAAATTCTGATAAATAAAGCTGAAATATAATAAAATAGAAATATTAGATGAAAACTAACAGAAAATAAGTAGGCTAAAGATCCTAAAACTAAAATAAAAATAATTAAAGCTAAATAAAAATATAAAAAACTAATAAAATGTACACATAACAGAATTACTATAACCTAGAGTTTTTCAACAATACACAGTTTCCAAACGATATTATGGTTTGTTATATATTACTATGGTCACACTTTATTTTAGGGTTCAATTCTCGTTATTAACTAGTTGCTTATTAGCTTGCATATTACAAGGATATTGGCTGTTTATTAGTACTTATAAAGCACATATGAATGCCTTATTCTGCATGACCATATTCTACATCCCTTAATCCTACCCAATTCTAACAACTACCTTACTATTAATAACCAGTAATTAGGAGTTTATTGAGGAAAAAGTCATCGTTAATAGTTACTTAATAGTGATAATTGGACCCTAAAGTGTGACCATTATTATTAATAAAACATGGCTAATATTACTAATATTGCTTTCACTAAAACAAAAATATACATACTGAAATGTAAGTGATACCATGTTTTTGTACATTTACTATGGAAATACCATGTATTTCGTTGTCCCGGGCACTACAAAAAGTAATGACCCTGCCTTGAAGTACCATGGTATTACCAAATTATATCATCACTATACCATGGTACCGCCACATTATGTCAGGGTTGTACTATGGTACAGAGAAGCACAAGAGTGATATTTCTACCATGAATGAATCCAAAAAAGAAACCAGCAACAGAAGATTGATATGCTTTAATAAGATATCAGTGCAGAGATACAACTCATTGGGTAAAATTTCCCATACAGTAATGTCAACAATAATCATTATAACAGTATAATAATAATAATGTCAATATACATTTAGCATATTAAAATATGTAAGTACGTGCTTACTTTTAAATGAGAAACTGCCTAATTTATGTATCAGCATCCTAATGTTGTCTTTAAAGTTGAAGAATAACCATAAAATCAATTGAGCAGATAAGGGCAGTATCATTTGAAATTCAAATGTCGTAATGGGTTCATGAGGTCTCAGTCTGGTGAATGACCTTCATAGTAGTAGGTATTAGACAGACATACATACATACATACATGTACCAGCACTCTCTGCACATTCAAATGCACAACTCTCACTGTAACATCATCATCATCATCATCATCATCATGGCTGTACTGCTTTGAGAAAACTACAGACTGGACCACAAGTTCACCATTTCCTCCGTTGGCATTAATATCTAAAAATTTATTTTTATAAGTATACTGCATTGCTTTATAGCTTAGTTTTGAGTGACTAAATGGGCATTGACCTAGATTTGCTTGTGTTAAGGCACCTGTAACAGTTTAATATGAAATTATTGCCATTTACTAAAAATGAAATATTTTGAAAGCATGGGAATTTCTCTGACCCAGCCTTAGAAATCAATTCAGTGTAGATGTAACTGGTTTATTCTGGGAAATATTAAAAACTTCACCCAACAACAATATAGTTTTCCCTAGACACAAAGAGTTATCCAAGATGAGGAAAAGTCTAAAGAGATCTGCATCAGTGGACAGGCTGAGCATCTGTTATCGCTTTGTCTGTCCCTCAAAGCTCGGACAACTGTTATCTGTCTACCGGTCTCTCTCCAACTCTCATATTGTGTCTACTGTAACTCAGGGTCGTAACCACCATAGACACTGAGGGGGACAAGTGCCCGCGAATAATTAGAAATGGCCAAATTGTCCCCCCCAATATTTGATATTCTTGATGCTGCTATGCTGTACGCCATTACACACCGCTCTGTTTGTTGCTAGGATGACAAAAGTAAAATGTTACATTTTTAGGTTGGTCTGCCTCAGCAGTCTATCAGTGCTTGTCACTGTCAGAATGAGTGAGATGGCCAATCAAATCAAAGGCGGCAGGGCTTACTGTTCGTGCGAATTCCAACGCGACACTAGTTATAGCAGTGAAAGAGTGCGTCGTAAGATGTAAGTAGCTAAGTAGCTAAACATTTAATATTTGATAACTGTTTTACAATAAAAACATTCAGCGACCAACAGTAATATCGAGTGATGCAAACTACTTGACATTTTTTATGACATTTCACCATTTTGAATTGAAAATATGACATATATGTAAATCATAACGGAATTTGACGTGACAAGAAAAGCATTTTAAAATTAATATAATCTAATTACAAGTACTTAATTTTTGGATTCTGATTATGTAATCCAGATTACATATAATCAGTTACTACCCAGCACTGTGTGTGTGAATATATATACATAATAATCCCCCCCTTAAAGTTTTTGGTAATTTCCATTATTTCTCAATGATAATTCTCATTTGATTTTAAAACAGTATAAATTAAAAATCAGCAAAACATACTGCTAAAATATAAAATAAAAAAAATATATACTAAAAGGTGTTTTTTCCGCATTAATGTATTTTATTTTTGCATTCAGATGATGCCTGTAGTTAGTTGTAACAGTAATGAAAATAATGCAGTAAAATCTTAAAAACAGGCACAATTTCTTATAATCTTATAATACAATTTACACATTTTTTTCTCTTTGGAGTGAAATATGACCTAGACACGTTTCGTGCCGTTTACTCCTGTGCTGAATTAGCTTTGCTTAGTTGTGCATAGCCACTCTCTCAGATACAATCTCACACAGCTAATCCACCATAAAGCAACACATCTCCAGTCTGCTCACAAACTGGCTTTACTTTAAAAACTGGATTTTGTGCCAAACCTTATCTTTGTACGTTGAATTACTTTAAATATTATGTGTCACTCTTTTTTCACCAGGGGTTTAGATTTATGTTAGAATTCATACATAACAGACAATTTGGATGCTTTGTGATTCAACTTTAAAGACAACCTTAAGGCAACTCCAATAAAAAGACAGTTAATGTTATTATCTAAGTATGCATATGGGTCAGAGCACCATCTTTAAACAACATCTTTAAACAATGCAAGAGATCACTAAGATTAAACGTTTAAGGATCCAATATGCTACATATCTAAAAACAATTTTTTTTTTTTTAAACCCAACCGTACTGGCCTGCCAATAAATGTAATATGCATTTGCATATTTCTAGAAAACGCCACCAAGAACGAACACAGGACACCAGCACTGCAGACTCTATAAGGACTCTGATTCACATCTACTGAGTAGACAAGACAAAGTACCAGAACAAATAATTGCTTAAGTACAAATCTATAGTAGAATTCCTAGAGCATCTTCCTTTAAATATGTATGTTTTCAGCTAAATTGACAAAAATATATGTATTTAAAGTGGTCTCCACTATAAGGCAATAAAGAGAGATCAGAGACAGAAACACAGTATTGCCACTAATCGAACAAAGGCACATGAATAACAAAAACATTGAAAGTGGTCAGTGAAGACAAGGCATAAAGACCCCATGAAACGGCGTGCGAGCACAGTTTTCGTTCTTTTATTGATATATTTCCGGCTGAAACAGGAAGTTTGGGTTGGAAATATTGATGGGTTATTATTTTTTAAATTGCCTTGTTATGTTAAAGTCTTAAACCATGATTTGCTATTTACTAGCTGAATGCAGAGGGAAGGACATGCTCATTTAGAGAATCTGATTGGACTAAAATCGTTGTAGTGCAGGATGATGTCATCAATATTTTTTTCTCCATTTTCCCCAAAAAAAGTCATTTGATTGTTTTTATTCAATAATCTTTAAATATTTCACATAACTATTTTATTCATGATAAATTATATTTCCTGCCTTTTAATTTAGTAGAATGGGGTAATATCAGTTGTCTTATAATTGTTTTTGCCATTTCTGCTTATTATAATGCATTTATAAGAGGCTTGTTTTGAGAATATTATCTCCTACCTAAAGCACAATAATTGAGGTTGCTGTATATATTAGACCAGGCTGCTTTTTTTGTGATATCTGGCAACCCTTCATTTGGAGAGTGCGGGGAAAGAGTTGAGAAGTGAGTGGAAGGAGAGCAGCACATGTATGCAAACTGAAGAGCAGCTATTGTTAATATTTATTGATCGGGAGTTATTTAATAAAGTGGCTTGAATTACACACACCTTGGACTCCATGTTAGGAACCACTGCACTACCATATAAACAAGCTCAAAACTGACATTTTGATCTCATGGGGTCTTTAGTGATGTGTCAGAGGTAGGAAAGTTAGAACAAATGAAAGAAATTAGAACATTTCAAAACAAGTAGCTTACAGTAGAATTTTTTTTTCTTCTTTTTTTGTCTGACATTGGTAGAGAAAAAGACGAGGAAAATATGCTGAAAACTGCTTCAATGAAATCATCTGACAAGCAGAGAAACACACAGCCAGCCGAAGACAACAACATTTAAACTCCTCCAAAAATACTTAAATTCACTCAGAAACAGTCTTATAACTAAAAAAAAAATAGTACATGTATATAATTTATGAAGATGTAGACAATAAAAATAGAATGAAAGCTACATTTGTCATGTATGCAGTCAGGTAGGTACAGTATGACTGTGAGAGGGTGTATAATCATGCCTGTGTACAAGCCGAGGTGTGCTAAAGCTGGGATGGTTGAGATGAGCGATAGGGTCGGGGTAAAGCGGGACTGCATTTCTGTGGGCTAGTGTAGAAACTGGTCTAAGTGGCCTGGTCTAATGCTCTTAGGAGGTCACTGCCCTGCAGCAAATGAAGATTGCCTTGCAACGGGACATTGACCTCGCAGTCGTAACGCGTCAGTTCAGGCAGAGAGTAGGTCTCAAAGGAGGGCCCGATAAGACGACTCGCAATTCCTGCGAACACAACCAGTTCTGAGAATCAGCATCAACAGTGCATAAAGTACAAGTGCAGATATGTGATTGTATCATTTAAGAGCTCACCATCCATTTTGAAAGGCTGCATGTTGAACTCTCTGTAGTTACAACACTGTTCTCTGTAGCGCTTTGCTGCCTGTCCGGTCTGGTTACCCGAATACTGGGTCTTCCTGTGCTGGTGATCCATGTCTCTATTAGGGCCCATGCCTTTGTCTAGGTATAAATAAATTTGATTATTAATTAACTGTCTGTGACGCATGACACGGCTGCTAAAAATCTTTTAGCATTTTGCTACAAAGTGCAATAGTGCCGTCCACTTTTAAAAAGTCTTCGTTAAATAGTTAAAAGCCATGAACCAAACCAACCAGCTATGAGATCAATCAAAACATAAACTTTGATTTCAAGCACAAAAAAACAAAAACAAAAACGGTACAGGAGTGTGTACTTGTGTTGGTGGGATTTATTAGGCAGCAAGTGAACATTTTGTCCTCAAAGATGATGTGTTAGAAGCAGGAAAAATGGGCAAGCGTAAGGATTTGAGCGAGTTTGACAAGGGCCAAATTGTGATGGCTAGACGACAGCAGAGCATCTCCAAAACTGCAGCTCTTATGGGGTGTTCTCGGTCTGCAGTGGTCAGTATTTATCAAAAGTGGTCCATGGAAGGAACAGTGTTGAACCAGTGACAGGGTCATGGGCGGCCAAGGCTCACTGATGCACGTGGGGAGCGAAGGCTGGCCCGTGTGGTCCAATCAAACAGACAAGCTACTGTAGCTCAAATTGCTCAAGAAGTTAATGCTGGTTCTGATAGAAAGGTGTCAGAATACACTGTGCATCGCAGTTTGTTGCGTATGGGGTTGCGTATACATAGCCGCAGACCAGTCAGGGTGCCCATGCTGACCCCTGTCCACCGCCGAAGGCACCAACAGTGGGCATGTGAGCATCAGAACTGGACCACGGAGCAAATGGAAGAAGGTGGCCTGGTCTGATGAATCACGTTTTCTTTTACATCACGTGGATGGCCGGGTGCGTCGCTTACCTGGGGAGCACATGGCACCAGGATGCACTATGGGAAGAAGGCAAGCCGGCGGAGGCAGTGTGATGCTTTGGGCAACGTTCTGCTGGGAAACCTTGGGTCCTGCCATCCATGTGGATGTTACTTTGACACGTACTACCTACCTAAGCATTGTTGCAGACCATGTACACCCTTTCATGGAAACGGTATTTCCTGTCACTGTGGCCTCTTTCAGCAGGACAATGTGCCCTGCCACAAAGCAAAAATGGTTCAGGAATGGTTTAAGGAGCACAACAAGTTTAAGGTGTTGAATTGGCCTCCAAATTCCCCAGATCTTGATCCAATCGAGCATCTGTGGGATGTGCTGAACAAACAAGTCCGATCCATGGAGGCCCCACCTCGCAACTTACAGGACTTAAAGGATCTGCTGCTAACATCTTGGTGCCAGATACCACAGCACACCTTCAGGGGTCTATCGGAGTCCATGCCTCGACGGGTCAATGTATGCCTGATCGGTATATATAGCAGTGTTTAAAAACAATATATATTTTTTAAATATAAAAACAATATATTTTTGTTTATATATACACACACACTGTATGTAATGTAGTTTTTCAAAAGGAATTCTTAAAAACACAAATAATTTTCAGTGTAATACCTGACAAAGCGCTAGTGCTGAGTGATTTCCTGTCCATGACGGCACAGCTCTCATGCCGAAGTCTCTTCCACACTGTCTGTTGTGACTTAGTGAGGGGTGTCTCACCCTAAAAAATACAGCATGCAATAAGACTATACTATGAGACATATCATTTAAACATAAAACTCACCCAATATAGGACTGAAAAAAATTATAATAAATCAGCCAAATGTTTGGATATACTTGAATGAATTTACATTTGTCATGATCTTAAAAATTAGTGATACACCAAAATTAATCTTGTACCAAAACTGAAAAATAAAGATTAAAAGAAATAAAAGTTTTCAAAAAAAATTCTTTTTTTTTCTTTTTACACATTTTTTTTTTAATTCTGTGCCTATATTTGAGCAAAATGCTCCTCTCTAGAGTTATTAGCAAATTGCGTGCACAGATATGCCTATTGGAACTCTTTCAAGATAAAATATGAGGTCGTTTTTGTTTGTTTAAGAGTTTTTTGTCACTGGAAAGTTTCTGTAGTTTTTAGCATGAATTTATTCTCATTCTAAACTGTGGAAATAGTAAAACTAAAAAACAAGTAGTGTCCAAACCTTTGACTAAGTGTATATTTGAAAACTTAAATCATGTAATTTCAAGTTAAACATGAACATACCATGGTCATCTCCGTGAACGAGCGCTTGAAACTGTTAGCGAGAACATGACGAGCTGGGCTCATATCTCTGTAGTTCTGCACAAAGTTCTCCATGGGCCTACAAAACAAACACAGGTGTCATCCAATGCAAATCCAAAGACAGCAGCACAGCAATGTTATCTTACGACTGAACCAAGAGACACATCCTGTAATATGCAGAATTACCTTTGCAAATAAGATGGCATTCGACTTGCTGGCACGGTTTGGCAAGAGCGCTTTGCAGCTAAAGGATCCATCATTCCAGCCTTGCTGGGTAATGGAGGGTCAGGTGGCCACTGCAGATTCTGACGCCCTCCCATAGAGGACAGCGGGGTGCTGGCGGGATCATGGTAAGGAGGCATCTGCATGGGGCCCCTGCTATAGGAAACAGATGGCCATGACTCCACAGAACCTCCGTTGATGCTCTGCTTATCCCCTCCTGAACTCATGTTGGGCTGGAAGGGGTCTGCTGAAGGCGACCCCAAGGGCTGGAAGAGGCTTGTAATGTTGCTGAAGCTCTGCTGGTTAGTTGCCAGGCCTCCAATCTCAGATGCCGGCTCCTCCTGACAGATGGGATTGAGCTGGAAGTCCTCACCATCCATGGGGATGTAGGGAGCCAGCGTCTCCAAGTCCAGATCACTCAATTCAGTCTGGAAGGCCATGAAGGGGTCAAGGTTAGAAAGATTAGAATCTACATGCAACATCCCCCCCCCCCCCCCAAATCTAATATTGACAGGATCACGAGAAAGAAATGTCCTTGATCTCTGAAGATAAAAGACTTATGGTAACTTTCAGGTTTATTTAAAAATCAGGGTTTTTTTTTTTTTTTTTTCAGCAAAATTTGCTGTTTTTGAGCAAAAACAAAACAAAAAAACAATATAAATATAAAAAAGTCTGAAATAAATTAAAAATATATATATAATCATATGATTATGATGTCCAGGTTTCATTGCAAAAAAAAAAGATTTTTTGAAGTTGTAAAAACAACACGAAAGAGTACGAAAATGCCATTACTCCAATTTAATGCGCACTTGCTGTTTCTTTGTAATTATTTGTTAAATTTACTAGCAAATTTACTTTTTATTTTCAGTGTGCAGTCATAAGCAACATCAGCAGATGTTTAAAAATATTATAAAGATATAAAAGGGATAGTTCACCCAAAAATCATCATTTACTTACCCTCAAGTTTATTGAATTTCTTTCTTCTGCTGAACACAAAAGAATATATTTTCAAGAATATGGTAAGCAAATTGTGTATGGTAACCAAGGTATTTTTTTTCCCCTTACTATGGAAGTCAATGGGTCCCATAAACTGTTTGGTTACCCATTTTCTTCAAAACATCTTTTGTGTTCAGCAGAAGAAAGAAATTCATACAGGTTTAG
Organism: Coreius guichenoti; assembly: GCA_039654105.1. Lineage (NCBI taxonomy): Eukaryota > Metazoa > Chordata > Actinopteri > Cypriniformes > Gobionidae > Coreius > Coreius guichenoti. The sequence goes on along the minus strand of CM077179.1, from coordinate 12,086,424 downwards.
AACAACTTGAGGGTGAGTAAATAAATGACAGAAATGTTCATTTTTGGGTGAACTACCCCTTTAAATATTAAATATGAATAAAATATTATTAATGCCACAGGCTGAATATTTATTAACCTCTTCATTGCAGGAAGTCTTTGTCTCTTGTGTGTCCAAGGAAAACAGTTTCTCAGTCAGCTCCACCTTCAGGTCACTGTCCACTGGGGTGTAGTAATCTCTGGGGCTGCTGGGCTGTTCAATATATACGATACGCATTGAATACATACTGTGTCTACAGATGTCTACAGTGATCAGACATCAAAATCTTATGTAAACAAAATGTATGAGGATAAGAAGATTTAGTATTTCAGTTTACCGTAGAGCAGCTGCTTAGGCTGGGAGTTGCACTATTGGGAGGCGGAGCTTGGGGCACAGAGAAAGTGGCGGCCATCTTGGGCATGTCTCCAGTATAGCTCGGCTTGTGGCCTTCATGAATAGAGTGAGAAACAGGAGGAGCAACAGAAGACACTTTGCTGTACATTGGGTGCTCCTCATACTGGGGCTGACCTGAAGAAAAGAATAATGAATTGTGCAGATAAAGGTTTGTATTGTAGGTAGTCAGATATGGCATAAAAACAGCAATAGACCAATATATCAGCCGGGGTGTTTAACTAGCGGTTATTTTTTTAATTTGGCCTATTTGAGATTATACTAGCTGATAACCCTGCACCTACTTGACTTATTATAGTTATTAAGGTTATAGTTAAAAATGGTTTTATCCCAAAATGAAAATAATAATAGGAAAATAAAGATTATTTAATTAGATAATTATAGTCAGGACAGTTTTGGACAGACAAATTATCATTCTTTTTAACTGTATTTAAAAAATAAATAAATAAATACAATACAATACAAAATTAGTATAATGCCAAAAAAATAGCCAAATGGCCAAAATGATTTTCTTTGTAAAATATTTGTTTATAAATGTATTCGTAATTAATCATTATTTGTTAATTATTAGATTAATGAGATCAGTAAGATTTTTTTTATGTTTTTTAAAAGTTGTCTCTCTTCAAGGTTGCATTTATTTGATCAAAATATACAGTAAAACAGTGATATTGTGAAATACTATTACAACTCAAAAGAACTGTATTCTATTTTAATACGTTTTGAAATGTAATTTATTCCTGTGATGCAAAACTGAATTTCCAGCATAATTACTTCAGTCTTCAGTCACATGATCCTTCAGAATTCATTCTAATATGCTGATTTGCTGGCTCAATAAACATTTATTATTATTATCAAAGTTAAAAACAGTTGTGTAAACCATGATACAACAGAAAGTTCTAAAGAACAGATATAAATCTTTTTCATTATAAATATCTTTAATGTCACTTTTGATCAATTTAATGCGTCATTACAGAATAAGAGTGTTAATTTCTTACAAAAATATATTTTATTGTAATTATTTTACAAATTAAACTATGAAAAAAATGTTGAATTTTTTTTTTTTTTTTTTTTTTTTTTTTTTAAATATTCAGCTGTTGTGCACATCTAATTAGCTTTCTTCCATTCTGTTCCATAGATATTGGTACCACTGGAAATCCCATATCATATTCAAAAATGAATACTGTTCTCACCAAAGTCAAGAGAGATAATGGTGTCACCAGGTGTAGGTGCCAGCTGGGTGAGATCTTCAGGCTCCTCTTTGAGGTTGGTGAAGAGCGCTTTACCTGGATCACTGCCCAGGGCTCTTTTGTTTGGACTGAAGAAACTGTTCAAGTTGTGAGGCTTGAACAGAGACTCGGTCTGGTCCATAGAGAAGATCATGGATTTCTCCTCAACATCACTATGAAAAGAGAGCACAATGTAAGGTTGATGGCTTCTTGTGTCACCATACATACAACATTGTAGTGTAATAGTAAAGTTAACTGGGAAAGATCAGTAAGTTGTGTTGTGTGAACATTCATCAAACATTCTCCGTTTGTGTTCCACAGAAAAAATTATTTCACAGTTTTCATTTTTGGGTGAACCATCCTTTTAAGTTGTATTTTTTGTCTTTAATTGGATTACAAGCGTCGATGAGCAGAGAACAGAAAGTGCAGATGCAGTACAAACACAATCACAAGCTTTGTCACCTTTCTTTTTTTTTTTTTTGCCTTACCTCAGCACGTAGTTCACGCACACAATGCACTGGGGCTGGGAGTTGCGACTGTTGTAGATGACGGTACCCTGGGTCTCCACCCACACATAGCCCCCATTCTTAGCCAACATCCTGTACTGACCACTCACCGCCTGGCCTTTAGCGCACACTAAAGAGGAAAGAGCAGAAAATAACGTAAAAGCCATCTTGAGAACACATACATGTTTTTAAATCGACTTTTGTACTGATGTTTTGATTAAACGGCCAGTCCAAATGCTTTCTCAGAGATCTCCAAAAGCATCTCTAATGATTAAGAGGGTCTTGGGTAGCTATAACAAACTGGGACAGACAGCCAGACCCATCAAGGGAAAGCTAACATAAGCAACAGGACAAACAGAGAGACGCAGACAATGAGGGATTGCTGATCTGAGTTTTGACAGTCTGTCTCCATGGCACGTTCGCCCTGGACACGGTCCAGATCTGCTGTGGGAAAGCATTGGTTTTGGGTCATTTGGTTCATTCCCGGCCTGTGCTTGCACTGCTCTGCAGGACAGCAACATTGTCGTAGAAAGCCTTGCGACTTCATACATGCGGTTGGAAAGGAAGTCATAGAAAGATGTAGGTTCTAAGAACAGGCAAGTGTCCTTGAGTCAACAAGCTTGGTCCCCCCCAACGGCCCCACTAAGTCGTACATCATCTAACAATTTAAAACATTCGCATATATTCCTTCCCACGGAGTTGTTAAAAAAAAAAAAAAAAAAAAAAAACTTTCATGTCTTATGCATATTGTTTAAAAATATAGGAAAGATTGTACACTATCTTTTTTTAAAAAAGTTTTTGAAATAAGTATCTTCTGCTCACCAAGGCTGCATTTATTTGATAAAAAAACTACAGTAAAAACAGTAATATTGTGAAATATTACAATTCAAAATAACTGTTTTCCATGTTAATATATTTTGAAATGTAATTTAATTTGTGATATCAAAGCTGAATTTTCAGCATCATTACTCCAGTCTTCAGTGTCTTCAAATCATTCTAATATGCTGATTTGGTGCTCAAGAAACATTTCTTATTATTATCAACGTTGAAAACAGTTGTGCTGCTCAATATTTTTTCTGGAACAGTGATACGTTTTTTTTCAGGATTCTTTAAAGAATAGAAAGTTCAAAAGAACAGCATTTATTTGAAATAGGAATCTTTTGTAACATTATTAATACAGTGGGGAGAACAAGTATTTGATACGCTGCTGATTTTGCACGTTTGCCCACTTACAAAGCATGTAGAAGTCTGTAATTTTTATCATAGGTACTCTTCAACTGCGAGACGGAATCTAAAACAAAAATCCAGAAAATCACATTGTATGATTTTTAAGTAATTAATTTGCATTTTATTGCATGACATAAGTATTTGATACATCCGAAAAGCAGAACTTAATATTTGGTACAGAAACCTTTGTTTGCAATTACAGAGATCATACGTTTCCTGTAGTTCTTGACCAGGTTTGCACACACTGCAGCAGGGATTTTGGCCCACTCCTCCATACAGACCTTCTCCAGATCCTTCAGGTTTCGGGGCTGTCGCTGGGCAATACGGACTTTCAGCTCCCTCCAAAGATTGGGTGTGTTGGGTTCAGGTCTGGAGACTGGCTAGGCCACTCCAGGACCTTGAGATGCTTCTTACAGAGCCACTTCTTAGTTGCCCTGGCTGTGTGTTTCGGGTCGTTGTCATGCTGGAAGACCCAGCCACGACCCATCTTCAATGCTCTTACTGAGGGAAGGAGGTTGTTGGCCAAGATCTCGCGATACATGGCCCCATCCATCCTCCCCTCAATACGGTGCAGTCGTCCTGTCCCCTTTGCAGAACAGCACCCCCAAAGAATGATGTTTCCACCTCCATGCTTCACGGTTGGGATGGTGTTCTTGGGGTTGTACTCATCCTTCTTCTTCCTCCAAACACGGCGAGTGGAGTTTAGACCAAAAAGCTCTATTTTTGTCTCATCAGACCACATGACCTTCTCCCATTCCTCTTCTGGATCATCCAGATGGTCATTGGCAAACTTCAGACGGGCCTGGACATGCGCTGGCTTGAGCAGGGGGGACCTTGCGTGTGCTGCAGGATTTTAATCTATGACGGCGTAGTGTGTTACTAATGGTTTTCTTTGAGACTGTGGTCCCAGCTCTCTTCAGGTCATTGACCAGGTCCTGCCGTGTAGTTCTGGGCTGATCCCTCACCTTCCTCATGACCATTGATGCCTCACGAGGTGAGATCTTGCATGGTGTCCCAGACCGAGGGAGACTGACCGTCATCTTGAACTTCTTCCATTTTCTAATAATTGCGCCAACAGTTGTTGCCTTCTCACCAAGCTGCTTGCCTATTGTCCTGTAGCCCATCCCAGCCTTGTGCAGGTCTACAATTTTATCCCTGATGTCCTTACACAGCTCTCTGGTCTTGGCCATTGTGGAGAGGTTGGAGTCTGTTTGATTGAGTGAGTGTGTGGACAGGTGTCTTTTATACAGGTAACAAGTTCAAACAGGTGCAGTTAATACAGGTAATGAGTGGAGAACAGGAGGGCTTCTTAAAGAAAAACTAACAGGTCTGTGAGAGCCGGAATTCTTACTGGTTGGTAGGTGATCAAATACTTGTCATGCAATAAAATGCAAATTAATTATTTAAAAATCATACAATGTGATTTTCTGGATTTTTGTTTTAGATTCCGTCTCTCACAGTAGAAGTGTACCTATGATAAAAATTACAGACCTCTACATGCTTTGTAAGTGGGCAAACCTGCAAAATTGGCAGTGTGTCAAATACTTGTTCTCCCCACTGTATTTACTGTCACTTTTGATCAATTAATGATAAAATCACTGAATAATAGTATTAAATAAATAAATAAATAAATAAATAAATAAATAATTAATAAAGACCCCAAATGTTTTAACAGTACTGTATAATGCTTGTTATTTTAATTTATCAATATCAATGTTACTTAAAGAGCAGGTACATAACGCCTACTAAAGTCATTCCTGCCAAGCATTCAGAGTCACTAACTATACACTGTAAACCCTAACGCTCAAAATAATTAATTGGCTTGAGTAGGACAAACCTAAATTAAACAAATTAGTTCAGTTAAATTAACTGTTATGAGTATTTAGAACTTTCTTTTTCTTTTGAGTTCACAGCACTGACATATTTCAAGTAAACTGAACTGTTTCATTGTTTTGAGTTGTTTGAACTCATTTCCTTTCATTTAGACTAACTTAAGTTTAACTGAAACTGGGCTGAGATCTTTTATTTCCCAGCATGCTTTGCCCATGGCACTCGAAAGGGAGAGTAAATGCTAAAATTAAGTGTTAATGTTTTTTTGTGCAAGATTAATGGTAAGGGAGATTTAGTAGTGATTAATGTTTTGTTATGCTAATTTAGAAGAGTTTCTGTTAATGTGGGTTTTTGCAGGGTTACCATCATGTGACAAGTGGCGCATGTGGCTTGGTTTGAGAGCAGGTAAGTTACACGTTTTAATTTGCTGTACTCATTCAGTAAGTGCTATACCATGCTATTGTTAACATGTTAGCAAAAGTTGGCATTTTCTGAATTAGTTTGTTATAACTAGCAAAATATTTATATTGAGATAACCTGATAATTTTAAGTTAAATGTATAAATTAGTGCGCGCAAATATTTCAAGTTAAGATCAATAAAAATGTACGAGTACAAAATAAAATTCTTATTAAACTTTGAGTTCTGACAACTTAGGGTTTACAGTGAAGTAAATAACTCATTTGATTTGCAAGAACTCAAAATAAAAAAAAAAAGTTAATTAATCTTTTATGTTAATTGCTATCAAAATGCATGTGTTACTAACTCAGTACTTCAAGATAGGAGCAATTAACATGCATGAGTTCTACAAACTCAAAACTTGATAGTTCCGCTTACTTAAAATTGGGAACATCATAACTCCAAAAATTTGCTGTAACCTCAAATTTCTTGAGTTAGCCCAACTTATTCGGGTTTACAGTGCATGTTCTGCACTACACAATGCACAAGGATCAGTCAACTTGTGATTATACAGAGCAACAAGTCATGTTTACGGTTTCTAGGCACATTCGAATTTGTTACAGTGTCGAATTGAAACATTTGTCTTTAGATTAATTTAGGTTCTTTTATAACATTTTTTTACTCTTCATTATCATTTTTGGTTAGTCATTTTTTGTTGTAAAAAAAATAAAAAAATAAATAAAAATAAAAGTTTTTTTTTTTTATAGGCATTTTAAAAGGCAAACATGTACAGTGGAGATGCAACCAGAGGCAAATTTTGTGATGACGAAATCAGAGCTAAATTTCTCAGTAAATGGGAGTGAATAACAGAAAATCCAGAACCGTCACCCTGTATGAAGAGTGCTTCTGAATGTATATGCATTTCCTTTCTGAGAAGTATAAAATCTGTATGTATGACTGTGTCTTCATGTATGGGAATGCTTTTTTCTGGTCGTTTGATAAATGATGGAAGCTCTTAAAAAGTTCAAGTGATGAAAATGAGAGCTGGTACATGAGAAAAGAAAGAGATAAATTCACAAATGCAGTCACGAGGCAGCCCCACTCTCTTCTCAACAAGCCTAATCCAGATCAACACTTTTCCCCCCTCATCTACACACTTTGAAAAGACTCTAATTACATGTTAACGTCACGGTGGACAGAAGCCACTCCACATCCAGCATCTGATTAGGGAGCAATCTGGGACACCTGGCCAGACTAAGGAGCACTGTAGCTGCCTACTGCTGTGTTCTTATCTCCTCTGTCACTCCTAATGGGGTTCAAGATGTCCTAATGGCTGCTCCGGTCATCCTTAATAGAGCCAATCCAATAAGGCTCTTTTGAATCGTATTCATAACTCAAACATGTATGCGAAATGCAATTTGTTAAATGCAATTTGACTCGTGGGGGCTGACGATCTCAGTATATACAGTGGGGAGAACAAGTATTTGATACACTGCCGATTTTGCAGGTTTGCCCACTTACAAAGCATGTAGAGGTCTGTAATTTTTAATCATAGGTACTCTTCAACTGTGAGACGGAATCTAAAACAAAAATCCAGAAAATCACATTGTATGATTTTTAAGTAATTAATTTGCATTTTATTGCATGACATAAGTATTTGATACATCAGAAAAGCAGAACTTAATATTTGGTACAGAAACCTTTGTTTGCAATTACAGAGATCATACGTTTCCTGTAGTTCTTGACCAGGTTTGCACACACTGCAGCAGGGATTTTGGCCCACTCCTCCATACAGACCTTCTCCAGATCCTTCAGGTTTCGGGGCTGTCGCTGGGCAATACGGACTTTCAGCTCCCTCCAAAGATTTTCTATTGGGTTCAGGTCTGGAGACTGGCTAGGCCACTCCAGGACCTTGAGATGCTTCTTACGGAGCCACTCCTTAGTTGCCCTGGCTGTGTGATTCGGGTCGTTGTCATGCTGGAAGACCCAGCCACGACCCATCTTCAATGCTCTTACTGAGGGAAGGAGGTTGTTGGCCAAGATCTCGCGATACATGGCCCCATCCATCCTCCCGTCAATATGGTGCAGTCGTCCTGTCCCCTTTGCAGAAAAGCATCCCCAAAGAATGATGTTTCCACCTCCATGCTTCACGGTTGGGATGGTGTTCTTGGGGTTGTACTCATCCTTCTTCCTCCAAACACGGCGAGTGGAGTTTAGACCAAAAAGCTCTATTTTTGTCTCATCAGACCACATGACCTTCTCCCATTCCTCCTCTGGATCATCCAGATGGTCATTGGCAAACTTCAGACGGGCCTGGACATGCGCTGGCTTGAGCAGGGGGACCTTGCGTGCGCTGCAGGATTTTAATCCATGACGGCGTAGTGTGTTACTAATGGTTTTCTTTGAGACTGTGGTCCCAGCTCTCTTCAGGTCATTGACCAGGTCCTGCCGTGTAGTTCTGGGCTGATCCCTCACCTTCCTCATGATCATTGATGCCCCACGAGGTGAGATCTTGCATGGTGCCCCAGACAGAGGGAGACTGACCGTCATCTTGAACTTCTTCCATTTTCTAATAATTGCACCAACAGTTGTTGCCTTCTCACCAAGCTGCTTGCCTATTGTCCTGTAGCCCATCCCAGCCTTGTGCAGGTCTACAATTTTATCCCTGATGTCCTTACACAGCTTTCTGGTCTTGGCCATTGTGGAGAGGTTGGAGTCTGTTTGATTGAGTGTGTGGACAGGTGTCTTTTATACAGGTAATGAGTGGAGAACAGGAGGGCTTCTTAAAGAAAAACTAACAGGTCTGTGAGAACCGGAATTCTTACTGGTTGGTAGGTGATCAAATACTTATGTCATGCAATAAAATGCAAATTAATTATTTAAAAATCATACAATGTGATTTTCTGGATTTTCGTTTTAGATTCCGTCTCTCACAGTTGAAGTGTACCTATGATAAAAATTTCAGACTTCTACATGCTTTGTAAGTGGGCAAACCTGCAAAATCGGCAGTGTATCAAATACTTATTCTCCCCACTGTATCTTGTCATTTGCTGTGTGTGGACAATCCGTGTTTGTGAACGTCAACAGATATTAGGTTTCACCTCTGCTTAGCAAGAAAGAGAGAGATAAATGAAAGCTTAAAGGCAATTAGGTGCAGGCAGTAGGTTGATGGTAAAAAGGCGAGAGATGAGTAACAGTGGCTGATGTATATATCAGTGGCAAGAGGTGACTTTTTAACTGGGTATGCTGGGTGTGCGTTGTGTCAAAAATGCACCATACGTTAGATGGGTTGCACGTTCGCTTTATACTGTTGAGCTGCTGTTGAGTTGTGTTTGAGTTGGTTCAGGCGCGACATGCGAAAGGGACAAAACATGCTGTATTTTTGTA